>CM035153.1:106175624-106318572 GCA_020205615.1 Panax quinquefolius
GTACTTTCTATCTAATAGTTCTTGTAATTGAACCATTAACTCCTTCATCTCAACTCGCGCCATCCGATATGGTGCCCTTGAAATCGTGTCGCTCCCGGTAATGCATCAATTACAAACTCAACTTCCCTCGTCGGTGGAATACCCAGAACTCCTCCGAAAATACATCCGCTAACTCTTGCACTATAGGTATCTGGTCCAAGGATGTTCCCACTCTTTGGGTATCCACAACATGGCATGATAACCTACACACCCTTTTCTCAACATCTTCCTAGCTTGTGTCATCGATGACAACAAGAGCGTCTCTTGATTTACTACCAAAGAACACTACCTTGGTTTTCTTAGAAAGTCAAGGTTTACACTTTTCCTATGGCAATCTATTATCGCCTTTTATGGTTAACCAACCAATCCATACCAAGAATTACATCAAATTCTTTTAACCTTATCTGCACTAAATCTACCGATAACTTATTCCCTCTAATATCTACGCAACAATCCTTATGAATATGTTCAATGGGGATTATCTCTTCATTTGCTACCTTAACGCCTAAAGGTATTGGTAACTTTTCGTGATTAAACCTAATCGCTTAGCAAATTCACATGCTATAAAAGAACAAGTAAAGACTTTAGAGTCAAATAACACATAAGCATTTATCTCATCGACCGAATGATACCTGCTACCATCCGCTGATGATGCAACCGCATCTTGGACAAATATATTAAACGTACGAGCGAGAGGGTCTACCCATCGATGGTGTTGGTCCAAGAATGGCTAATTTACCACTACCAGTAACCCTTATTTCCCTCTAAACCCTTCTTCGGGCAATTTCTTGCCATGTGGTCCAATGACCCACGCACAAAACACCCCGTTCTTCTTAGGGGTTAGGACAACAAGGACAAATGCCCTCCCCCCCACAACAGCTTGTAGCATACCGCTTTCCCTTTAAATGAGACTCCCATGTGAGTCTTTCCGCATGTCTTACATGCTTCCGCCCTCGCTTAGGATCTCCTCGCTTTACCCCAAAGATTCCTGTGGTTAAAACTCTTCCTCTTAGGCAAGTTGCCGCTCACCGCAACTTTCAAATTTTACTACCTCCTTCTAACTTACTTACTTTTGTTCTTTCGCTTTTCAGGTAATAGACAATGCCTCACCACCACCTTTCACTATTATTATCGCTTTTCCGTAATGGTCCCGTAGGAAGCACTCTAAAAAACCGATATTCTACTATAGAGCTGTGGTTTTAAGCCCCGCTCAAACCTCAAGCGCTTTTCTCTCTTCTCAGTATCCACCGATGTGGAGCAAACCTCGCCAATTCATTGAATTTGGCAAAGATACTCGGAACTGTCATATCCTCTGCTTAAGTTCTAAGAACTTAATCTCCATCCTACCTTGCATGCTAGTAGGGAAGTAGTTCTCAAGAACACCTTCTTAAACTGCTCCCACGTAATGCCTTCTCTCGCCCTAGCCCCCACCCTCGTGAGCCTCCCACCAAGAGTTGGCTTCCCCTTCATCATGTAAGTCGCAAAAGAAGTCTTTTGTGCGCCTCACCTACGCTTGTTATCACAAACGCCTTTTCAATCTCTTTTACCCATGTTCTGGGCTTCTAATGGGTCCGCTGCTCCTCGAAACTCGGGAGGACCCACACTCTTAAATTCCTTAAAGGTAGTTGTTCTTACTACCCTAGAGCTACAGAAATCCCTCCCCCACTTGGTTAAATGCAAATGTTAATAAATTAACGAACTCTCAGCATAGGGTTATTAGGACCCCCTCGATTCTCATTATGAGACTCGGCCTCTTGTTACGCTGTCTCCTTCTTGGCAAGATAATTTTGATTAAATAAATAAAGTTTCATTATTATCTATTTAACTACTTGGTTATCATTCTCAAATAACAACAACTCATACCACAACAAGCACATTAAATAAAAACTTCATTATATTAATATGCTTTCATAGTCAAAACTATTTACATCATGTTCCCTTAGCCAAAAAGCTATTACATACTATCCCGCCGATCGACTTTCTACAAAATTGGGATTTACAAAAAGACTACCCTTTAATTATACAAAAGAGGGTTTTACGTCACTACTTATATATATACAAAAAGATCTAACGATCTACTAACACCGTCGAATCGACATTCTCATATTTCGATTTGCCAAATATCGACACAATATCTCGACTTATACGTATGTCGAGTCCGCCTGACTCAATGGAATAACAAGCAATTTTTCACTTGAAATCCTCATGAGCACATTCGTGGATGTATGACATCCTAGCTATCTTCCGGTCTTTTTCAACCAGCTTTTTTTCAAGCTCTACGGCCTCTTCCTTATAGTCCCGCGCCCTTATCCGTCATAAGCACTTTCTCATCGTGTTCGACTCAAAATCATCCTCTCGCAGATTCCTTCACCTCATATATAGGCAATTTATTTCCTCATTCTGTGTTCCACACTACAAAGGCAGCATGCACACATTCCTATCCAACACAACCAGATACAATGATCTCATCAGATCCGGAGGTGTTGGCTCTCGAGTAGGTACCACCGTATAAATCGATGTTACCTCCATCTCCTCCTCCACATCAATCATCATATTAAGATATGATGCTATCCCCATCGTCTCCTCGAGTATTCCTCCTCGTAGATGTACTCTCAATATCCGAGTCTTCTAGAACCACTAATCTGCATTCTCCGCCACTCGCATCGGTACTACTCCACTTGGTTCATCGACTTTCTTCACTCACAACGTGAATGTCTCTATACATCATGCTATCGATCGACATCTACAATACACATAATAACAAGTTGATTAGTACATAATACACAATAATAGTATAAGCACAAATCACATTTAATTTATTTAAGATTACTTTTCATCTTTTAAATCTTTCAAGATCGAAGTTTTCTCAATACCTTATTAATTCATTCAACTTCAATTTCTTTCTTCTGACTTTACCTTCCTTACGAGGTTATTAGCCTAAGGTTCTTCCCCCTTAAGTTTTATAACCTAATGCTTTGATACCAACCTCATGACGCCCCCAAATTCGGGTATCTTCCAACCCGATATATGGTGCTACACTACACTCATACTCATAACTATACAATCATTCCATTGAAATACAACAAAATGAATGTAATTACTATCTTCTTATTACAATCAAAGTATAATCCTTCCTGTGTTCATAAACCGATTACATCGTTTGTTGTTCATAATGTATAATACATACAAACATACTAATCTATTACACGATGGTTAAGTATCCATCTTAGCTTTGCCCTTATCTCTTTAGCATTCTCAAGACGCTCATCCTTAATCGCAATCATATAATTCACGCAAGAAGTGAGCATAACAAGCTCAACAAGTTTAACAAAGGATAACAATAATACCACATTCGTGAATTATATAACAATTCATATATAATCAACAAATAGTTATGAAGTATTATGAAACAATAATACTTTAAACATTTCATAACATCAATTCCCAAAGTATAGAGTAGATTAGAATTTCGAACCCATTCGATAGACCATGAACAAAGAGCTTTTCATTTTCATACTTGAAAAGGATATCACAAAGACTAAGGTCAGACATCCATCATTACTTACGAGCACTTCTAGGTGATCAACCTATAGTACTACTCTATGTTGATCAACACTCATTCGTTAAACGTATTTACGCTTAACATTTGGCAAACTCATGCCCATCGAATAATCGATGAAAAATACTTTTGTTTGTTCATAGACAAACCTTACCTTCACATCCGTACTCAATTACTTGGCATAGATATAGCGTTAACATTTCTATATAGAAAGATATGAATATCAATCAATCTATATCTTACGAGTAGTCTAGCCGAAGTTAAATCTGCATCGACCCTTTCTTTAAAACCCAGTCATGCAATTCAAGATAATGAATCACATAAAACTTGACTAACTTGAAAGTTAGACAAGTTGCTAAGAAAACTTGCCTTTCAAATATCTTCAAATAACTTAATCGACCGACCACAACCTTTTTACAGAATCTACATGATATATTCACATAAAGACACTCGTAATTAGCTATCAAACAATTATTCACATTGTTCCTACCAACTTCTTTCTCTTCTATGTCTTTTTAGTTAACTAATATCATTAATAAAGTCAACTCGACTTATTACCCTTCGTCCCGACTTATTAACCAACTTACGTTATTAACCGGACTCTAACATTGTTGGTGAAGTACCAAACGTTGTTTACCGATTAGGGTTCATCGATAACACTTTTGTTCACCATTCATAACATACTAACATGCATTCAATTCCTAAGTTCAATACCATATACCTTAGTATAGGTAGTATAGAAATAGTTTTAATACACTTATGAAGTGCACAAACATTACTCCTATAGGTCTCTCAACAATTGAAGTTCAAAACCTAAGTCATCTATCAAAAACTCTCACACCAAGCCACATGCACAGACACATTCTATTAGTTCAAGTTCAAGACCAAATATGCGCAGCTTAGCTAAGCAAGTTATCTGTGTCCTGCCTCACAGGCTCAGCACAGACGAGACTTTTACTTTATATATATCAAAGCCACGCAATGCCACCACTTAGCAAAGAGAGCTAACTACATCTTTGCGTTGCCATCATACATGCAAGATTTAATTTAACACTATGTTCTGCAGCATGCAATGCGCTGACCCAAGAGACTAAAAATTTTTCAAAGATAAAAATTTTGTGAGATTCTCGAGCCATAACTTCTTCGTTATAAGTCCGATTTGGTCCGCTCAAAAGCCTACACGCCATAAATGACATACTCTACGCTGCTCATATAAGAATTCACACTTTCAAATCCGCTAACTCAAAATTCACTATCGAGTTCATTTTCTAAGCCGTTCAGAAAACGCGTTAATGAGCGCTCAATGCTCGCTTTTTCGCTTTTAAGTCGGAATCCGACGATTCTCGAACCCACAACTCTTAAATACCCTATCTCACGTGTTGACATTGAAAAACAACGTTTTCAAGTCTCACGACAACTTTCGACTACCAATCCGAATTTCAACGCTTTTCGACGCTTAACGCCTATTTCCGTGAAATTCGCCATAACTTCAAGCTACTAATGTTCTCTAAGCCAAATCACATGGAATACTCCATGGACTTCATATCTACATCCTAACCAAGCAAGATGCATATATTAACGTATTGATGGAGTTCAATTGTTTATCAACAATCAATCTCAACAATCAATATTTTCATGATTTAAAACTATATCAAACCTTATGATTTCTATGATTTCATGACTTATAGAGATTGAATCTATAATAAGTCATTCTTATTCCACCATACAAGACATACACCACCCCATTTATGATTCTCCATACTAAAAGAAAAAATCAAAAGAGATGGAATGAGAAATAAGGAATATTACCTTAAGAACTCTTAAGTAAACTCTTGAAAAACTACTAAGGCAAAAGCTTCAAAGTGTAGAATTTTGTTTAGTCTAGCTCTTTTTCTCTCTCTCAATAATAATCTAGGTTGGCAATTGAAAAACTCACAAAAAAACCAACTTTAGCTTTCTATTTATAGAAATGAAATGGAGGGCAATATGGACAAAACACCCCCACCTCCTTATTATTCAACACTTTGTCACCAAGTAAAATACTTGGTGACCAAGTGATATCTCTTGCTTGCACACACCAAGTGGCCGGCCCACCACCCCATGGGTCATCCCCATGGGTTGCCCCATGGGTTTTACCCATTCTATGACCCACCGGGCTCGATCCACTTGCTCGGTTTTCTTGCATTGGGCTTAACCAATCTAATATTGGGCCTTGAATTGGGCTTAACCAACTAATCCTCGGGCTTGCTCATTCAATTGATTGGACTAAATATAATCCAACCCAAATGAATTAACATTAAGTCTTAACTTAATTCCATAATACTAATCGTATTCTATACGATAATTCACGATTCTCTCCGTATAATACTCGTATAATAATCGTATTGTACTTCATATTAACTCATCAGATTATACATAGATACTAAATAGTATCATCCTAGTATAACACACACACTTAACAATAACGCAATTCCTTCTACGCTGCTTTCATTTCCTTCTCGAAAATCAATATACTCAACCCTTAGGTTTTAAGTCCGCAGCGAAAACTTCGTTTTTGCCATAAATGAAATATTATCGATATTTCATCTCATCTCGATATTCTATCATTACGCTTTTCTCGAATTTCAAAATAATTCCCCGAAATGTAAAACGATGATGAATAATGTTTTTTTACGAAAAATTTCTCGAAAAACATTTATTTTCGTCTTGAAAATTCTAAACAATTAATTCTAGCACGTAGCCAGATTACTAACCACATTAGCACATTCTAGGTCATAGAAACGACCTTCACATAGCTTACTCACAAAATAAATCAATTAAATTCATTTAATTCACATAATCAAATAAAAATTAATTGTCATAAAATCCGATCATAAAATCCAATTTTCTATAAAGGTATAGTCAAAAACTGCTTTTAGAAATTAGAATCTTTGGGAAGTGCTCAAAGAAACCTTCGTATATGGGAGGCCATGCTTTTAGGTTATAATAGATATCATATGCCCACGTAATTATCCTTGGTTGACCTAATAGACCCCAAAAAAAAAAATGAGAAGATTACTATCATATTCTTCCCAATGGTGAGTCTTCTCTTGACATATCATTATCTCCACCGTCTCTAATTGAACATTATACTTCAAATAAACACCAAGATTATATAGGTAGTGCTGTAGATATACTCAAAGAAGTGGATGAGCACAAACCCATGTCTTATGATAACACGAGGTTGTATGTCATTAGACATCTTGTATGATAGTGACAAAACACCCTTCCAAAGTTGGGTTCGCCACCCTATTTAATTCACCAAAAATAACTATTAAATGATGTATAAAATACAACACACTAAAGTCCTCAATAAAATTATTTCCATACTCTTTAGAGAGAACCTCAACAACTATAGACCACCGCTTCTATTCCTTGTTATCCCCTGGCTCAACCCAAATACACACTTTTATTACCCGAAGGAATTGTGAAACAAAAGGGTGAGCACAACTAGCTCAAGAAAGAATATTATAACTAAAGATAATTAAATTATCAATAGTCTTCATCAATAATAAATCGTAGATTTAGAACATATGGTAGATGATAAAACTTTTCAACCATAGTTGCAAAGAACGAGCAATCCATTAAAAGAGTCAAATAGACTATAAAGTCTATTATCTTCTCACGTTAAAAGTCCACCAACAATATTTTATCCTCAGTAACATCAATCAACAGCCCTTTCCACAATCATATGAATAACTCATAATCATAATTGTGATTCTAAATTCCTCTTCTCATCCGGACGTAAGATAATTTTCATCACCGTCTTTACCGAAAACATCAAATATCATGGTTATACCAAATCACAGCCTCTGCTCATAATCATACTAATAAATTCATCTTTGCACCACGGGCCAAAGATATTCATCAACAGCTCATCTTTACACTACAAAGCAAAGATATTCAACAACAAGTCATCTTTGCATTACGAGCCAAAGATATTCATCAATAATTCATCTTTGCACTACAAAAGCAAAGATATTCAACAACAAAATCATCTTTTCATTACGAGCAAAAAGATATTCATCAATAATTCATCTTTGCACTACAAAGCTAAGATATTCATCAACAAGTCATCTTTGCACTACGAGCCAAAGATATTCATATATCAAAGAAATACATAATCATTTCAGAAGTTATATAACAATAATTATAACCATGTTGATCAATTCACCTTTGCACTTAAGCTAAAAATATTCAATTGTAAATTCAATGGTCATGATCATACCAACCAATAATTCAACTTTTGCACTCTCGGCCAAAGAGAACCTATAGTCACGATCATACCAATAATCTACCCATCTTTACACTCAAGTCAAAGAGAAATATCATCATTAGGGTTATAAGAATGTTATATAAAAATAATATAATCAAAACATGGTTTTAATTTCAAGAGTAAGATTCATAAATCAACGATAATTTGGTCGAAAAAAAACCAATTTGTCGTGAATAGTACCCGTATTAAATACATAGTATGCGTATATCGTGCATAAGTAACCTCGACACGAAAAAGATAAAGTTTCATAATAAAATCCATATCAATATTTATAACACCTTAATCCAAATGTTATAAAATCACTTAATAATATCAAAATCTTAATATTCTTAATATTACAACAATATTTAATAATTTCTAAAACTTATAAACAATTTAATTAAATTGTTTACACTTTACTAATTAATGCATTTAATCATCATAAAATGCCAAACTCATAAGATTTCATCACCAATAACCAAAACCCTCATCAAAAATCAGCATATACCTCATATATGATTTCTCAAGCCATAAAATCATATTTTCCAATTTTCTTACTTCACATAACATATTTAATTCATTTACTCATAACTAGAATATTTTCATGAAAATACCAAATCAGTTCCAAAAATATTTCTTTTCTGGATTTAGCATAACATAGTCCCATATTGAACATATATTTTTCTCAAAATTTTAAAAATTCATTTACTATTTTTCATATGGCCAAAACCATTTAATATTTAAACATTTATCATAAATTATACTTTTATCCAAAAATTCTGAAATTTACACGGTATACTGATATTATATAGATGTACTCCCAATAAAAATTTCATCAATTTTGGAGTTAATCACAAGGAGTTATAAGCGGTTACTTTTAAAATAGTCTTTTCTCATAAAATCCATAACTCCTAATCTATACATCCAAAAATCGCCATTTTTGGACACAATCTACAAAACTCATCAAAATATCATTTCAAATTTTTCTAGAATTTTTGAAGGTTCAAAAAATTTCGAAACTAAAAAACATAATAACCCTTAAAATCCCTTACTATCCTTTACCTCAAAAGAGCGAAAGATTTCTAATTATAACGAAATCGAACTTGCACCGTAGAGTATAGCAACACTCAAAGTATACTCAAAATACTCACAAGAATACGCTCGATAATATAGAGAGAAAAACTTCAGCTTTACGTGTGATTTTCAATTCTAACCTAAGCACCCTATTTATAGAAAATGCTTAGAACACCAAAGCAGAAAAATTTAATAAATTAATAATATATATATATATATATATATATATATATATATATTTTACGCATTTTGAACTCAATTTGCTCAACATCATCCACCAACCAAATGACTACACAAGAAAAAAAAAAAAACGTTTTTTCTAAATTTTAAATAATTTAAACTTCCAAAAATCAATTATTTTGAACTTCGTAACTTCAATAATTCATAATAAATAGCCCTTTTATCAGAAAATTCAATCTCGCGAGTTTTTATAGGAAATTCAATTCTCTACAACTTTGCGTAAGAAAGTTTTTCAAATTCCAAACAAAAATTGACCGAAATCCACAAACGGGTGATTTTTACAAAGCTATAATCAAATTTCTATAATAATTGTGTCCACCAACACACAAAATATGTGTTAAACATTTATTACCACAAAAATACTCTTCCTCCTCATATACTCATATATCCCACATTCATTATAAAATATCACCATTAATATATTATTAAAATAATATATTTAAATAAATTATTTTATCGTAAAAAGACAAAATATTAATTTTCAACAATTGTCACATTAAAAATTTTCCATCTATATCCACATAAAATAAATATTTTCCTCATCATAAAAATCAATAATTAATTATTCACAAATAATATTACATAATCACAATATTGACAACCAGTGCGCTTCTGTGAAAGAGGGGCTTTCCAATAAGGATTTCTCCTTACTCGGCGCCGCAATTAGGTGACCAAACCTCTCCTTAGATGTAACTTTCTAGACATTGCCAATAATGTTATCCAATAATATTATTCAGATAATATGAATTATTGCTCCGATAATGGAAAATATACCGATCAAAGCTTAGGATATGATCCCCGGCCGAGATGTGAGACAAGAACTAGGAGGGAGAGACGGGGAATTCTTCGCTAGTATTGAATACTTTACCTAAGTTTATTTGGTATTTAATTGGCCTCACGTAGTATAGGATAATATGTGATATGTTAATTAACCCTTGTTTTGTGACAAAGATTTTTGAAAATGGCATCCAAAAATGTTGAGATCAAGAATGAAGCACATGAGACCGCTGAGTCACCAACGATCAATACCCAAGATAATGTGCAACAGAAGACAATAATCCTCGTGTAAATAACAACACCGATCATCAATGATGAACGATGGGATGTTCGTGAGGCTTTATGCAATTCATGCAACATCAAAGCAAGAGAGACTCGCTCAAAATATAGGTGGAAATAATGGCAACAACACCATGGCTCGGTCACCGCTAAGCGCTTCAAGGAGCCGGGACCACCGAGAGTTTTTGGGAAAGCCGTAACCACTTAAGGCGAGACGACGGGTAAAGCAGATCACCAAGATATTTGATGTCTTGGGATGCTCCGAGGAGCAAAAGGTTCCTTTGCCACCTTTATGTTGCGTGAAGAGGCAGACATTATCGTGGGAATCAGAAACGTACTCCACCGACGCACTCAAGATGTCTTGGGAGAAGTTCCAAGAGTCGTTCAACGACAAGTACTTTCCCGAAAGTATTCGGCACACGAAGGAGGTGGAGTTTATCAAGTCGAGCAAAACAATACGACCGTGTCGCAATACGAGGCTAAATTTGCGAGTTATCCCGCTTTGATCCCATTTGGTCGATAATGAGGAGCGAATGACGCTAATGTTTCTAAGAGGTTTGAAACCCGATATACGCCAATACCTCATTTCTCACAAACTTTGTTTATATTCGATGTTGTGAATAGGGGCTCAGCTTATCGAGCGCGATAATGAGTCAAAGACAACCAAAAGGCAACGACCAACAACACGATAATAATCATATTCGGTGGCAACGCACCATCTAACAATGATAACCATCGTGGGGAAATTATCATGCCAAGAATGGTAACCACTTCAAAGGGTAATCATGGCCAAGATAATAGAGTGGAAATTTCAAGAAGAGAAGGTTCAACAACGATGGAAAGACAAAGAAAGACCAAACCACCCAATTTAAAGAAGGAGAACGACCACCAATTGATGCAATCAGATGCTATCACCAAAATGCGAGGGGGAGGGACATATCACCAAACAAACACATGATGCAAAATCCAAAAGTATGTTACAATTATGGAAAAGAAGGTCACCTAGCCCGATTTTTTCGTGCACACAAAAAGTCAAGTCCAAATGGGACTAAGTGGCACCAAAGGCGATATAAATTTTACAAAACAAAGTCTGGTGGTTTCAGAAGAGCATTTTTTTGCGACTTCTCAAAAAGCGAGTAACCCGAACGGTTAGTACCTTCGTTAGTTAATTATAAATTCATTAAAGTCTATACCTTATTAGATACCGGCCTACCCATTCTTTTATCTCTCTTATCTCTTTGCTCAACGCTTAAATTTAACTTCTAACCAACCTTAAGTTAGACTTTGACTTATCGATTCATTAAAACTTAGAGAAACCTTCATTTCACGTGTTATCCAAGTCTTGATGATGAGAGTCAGTCTTTTAAGAGTTTTTAAATGATATTTCTATCGTTAATAAATTTCCGACGACGATTCTCAAGACTTCTTAGCCTACCCCAGAGCGTGAAATCAAATTTTGTATCGACCCCAAAGACAAAACCCATTTCTAAAACCCTCAAATATTTCTTCAACCAAAACGAAACGATAATGCGCAAAAGACGCTGGCTCGAAAGTCAAGAAGATTACGACCATACCATTCAATATCATCGTGGAAGAGCGAACGTGGTAGTCGACGCGCTGAGTAGAAGATCGATGCGCTTATTGAAAGCGATGTTGTTAACACAAAAAAACCCATTTCAGATAACTTACAAATGATGAAGATAGAGTTAAAGACTCTAGGACCCACGTGAAGATAACAAATATACGAGTAGAATCGACTTTAATCGATAAAGTTAAAGCCAAAGCTACACACACCAGAGTCGATGAATGTGAAGAAGAAGGTTCAAGAGGGCGTTATTCTAGAAGCAAGAATCGATGAAGAGAGGAAATCTCAACCCTCGATTTAATCGGCCCATTTTGAAATCCTCGATCGAGTAGGAACCGCGGCCTATAGACTCGCTTTTACCGCCAAGTATGTCATGCGTGTTCATAACGCTTTTTTTTCACGATCGATGTTACGTAAATATGTGGATGACCCAAACCACATTATTAAATTAGAACTAGACGAGATAAGAGTAAAGATTTAACGTATGAGGAGATACGTGTTAAAATCTTGATAAGAAGGATCGTATTCAACACTCAAAGGTTATACCTCAAGAGTTAGAATCAAATGAAGTCAAGGTATCCTCATCTCTTCTAAGATACCAGTACGTACGTAAATTTTTAGGGAGGCAAAAATTTCATAGGGAGATCAGTGAGACCCCAAATTTTATGAATAAAGATTTAAATTTTCAAATATTTTTTTTTGATTATTATGGTGGATTTGATATAATGTTATAGTTAGTAATAATATTTATAAATTTTGCAAAGTAAAGCAAGTTATATAATATATTCGATTGGTCTGGGAATATTCTTATTTTTTTTTTAGGGAATATCCGTATTTACGACGACACAATCATCAAAGGACCCCACAACGTAAGTATTGTCGTAGTTAAGAAAACGATGTAATTATCTTTTTTAAAAAAAACTACGAAAGTGTTACCCATTAAAACCGCTGAACTACCCTAGTAAAAAAAGTACAAAGAATACGCGCGGGTCGTCAGAGCAGAGTACCTGTATTGATTATTGATTATCGATGCTTACGTAAGAAGTCACCATTATACTCAATTATTGCTACAAGAATTGAATTGATCATCATCATCTCTCATATTATTATTCATTCAATATTGTCACAAAGATCATCCGTATAATATGTTATATTATTAAATCAATAATTGAGACGACAAAAGTTATTCATATTATTATTTATAATATTTACAATGTCTAGAAGTTCTTCAAGGAGAGGTTCGGTCACCTAATCATACGCCAATAAGGAGAAATCCTTATCTGAAAGCCCCTTCCTCCTCGAACGACCGTCATTAAATATCGTGAGAGTTATAATATTAATGATGAATAAGTTCGTGTTGATTAAAGATGAAATTGATAGTTCCATTGTGTCGGAATTATTAGTGTTAGTGGAAATCGACATTTATTTTCGATAATAATTGATGTCCTGGAGTTATATATGACCAATCGGGTAATTAATCTGATAAATGAGCAATTAATTGCTATTAATTCACATGCTTATTATAACTATTTGTTCACATGTGTACTATTGATTCACATTCATTTACTATTAGGGGAGTTGGTGCAAGATTGATAATACTTGCATGACTAAGTTAAAATGGAGGTATAGATGGAGGTACTATATACGTAATTCATATTTTCACATGATTATAACTATTGATTCACATGATTTACTATTGATTCACATTATTTACTATTAGGGGAGGTGGTGGTGGTGTTTGATAATACTTGCAGGACTAAATTAAAAATGAAAGAAAAGAGAAGGTATTATATCGTAATATTTTCGAGCCCCAAAACGTGCAAATTATCGAAACTATATTTTCCTATAAATAAAGCTCATTCTTCCTTCATTTCTCACCAATTCACTAAAGCTATAGAGCAATTATTATAGAGAGAAATTATAGAGAGAAAGAAGAAGAGAAGTCTGCTACCTCACTATTCCAAAGATCCAGCTTTTTCTTTCTAAGGTAAGGGGTATTATTTCTTTCAGATTCATGAAGAGAGTTATTTTTATTCCATTCTCGTAAGGCTTTATTCCATTCTTATTATTATTATGAATAACTCGCTCATGCAAGTACCGCGATACATGGTGAAATTCTTCTCATTATTCCATTCTTTATTATTCGTTGAATAACTCGTCGTCTGCAATCGCATACATGGTGAAATTCTTCTTGTTATTCCATTCTTTATTATTCTCGTCTGAATATCCTGTCTGCGTTATTATGATTATACGAATTCGTTTTCCATTCTTTATTATTCGTTTATTATCCTATTCGTATGAATATCATTCATCGTTTTTTCTTCGTCTTCCATTCTTTCTCGCTGAATTATTCTATTATTTATTATTCGTTCTTTATTTCGTATTTCTTTATTATTCTTTTGAATATCCCGTCTGCCTCTGGATTCGATGCACGCATGGTTCCATTTCTTTATTATTCGGTGAATAACTGCTTCTCTGCGTGCGGATCGCATGATGCATTATGTTATTTCTTCTTTTATTCCATTCTTTATTATTCTTTTGAATAACCTCATTATGTGGATTATCATGATGCATGGTGAATGATCCTTTCATATTCATTCCTTATTAAATTGTGGAAATGATCTGTTACGTGGATTACCGTATTACGGTGAAAATCCATTTGCATTTTATTATATATTCTATTATACTTTATTATTTTTAAAGTTTTATTCTTTCTATACTCCATGAAATTAGTAGAATATCCTCGATATTTGCGCTATTATTCTCGATCCAATATTTACTATCTTTTTCTTTTTCATGAAATATTCTTCCGAGCATTCTTGAATTTTACTCCACAAAGCAAAGATTATGTCGATAATTTGGACGTTATTGATTTCAAGATAAATTAACTTATAAATCTTTAAAATTTATTCTTGAACTTGTTTTATTGAATTATTATGTCATTGTCATCATCCTCATGCTTATATTGTGATGAAAGTCATCTTTGCTTACGCGTATATGGACTTGGTATGATTATGACCAGGATTATTCTTCATATAATCATCATGACCGTAATGTTATAAATGATGTGGTAAAAAAGTCCTCATCGGGTCCAGTAGTGTCATCGATGGACAGTTTTTGGTATGATTATGACCAGGATTATTCTATTATAGTCATGATCATTGATGATTTAATGAATATCCTCGCCCAGAGTGCATGGGATGACTCGATGATGATGGTTTATTTATTAATTGTCGAGTCTCAAATGATAAAAATTGATGAAAAACTTTTAAATCATAGAAGATAGTAGATATTATGCTCTACTTGACTTTCTAATGGATTGCTTATTCCACCGCAGCTAAACTTGATGTCTATTATATTTTATCGCTTAACATTGTCAGACTAATGAATTTATTCTCGCATTATCTTAGTCATAATATTTTATCGGGCTAGTTGAGCTCACCTTTCTTTCATCATTCTTTCAGAAATGAGAATATAGTTCTTTCACCTTTTCTGTTCTGATTGAGTGTGGATATCATGAGAAGTAGAATGATTTGAATCCTAGATAGATGGTCTATTTTAGAGTACCTCATTAGTTTCACGTGTCCTCACTAATTGTAAATAATAATGATAATAAATGTAATGAGGACTCCATTGAGTGTGATATTGTCTAGATGACAATATTCTTATTAAAACTCTTAGATTATGTTTTGTCGTATTTTACACGATTATGTATATATAATAAAGTTAATTTTTAATAAGAATATTGTCATCTGTAGACAATATCCACACTCAAAATAAGTCCTCATTACATTTATTATCACACTATTTAATGTAATAGTGAGGACTACTAATGCTATCATCCGACCATCACTCCGCTTCCCCGACTAGTCCCTACGCGTTCTCATTTCCTCAAGAGAACAAAGAAAGTAAAGGGTGAGCTCAACTAGCCCAAGAAGAAATATTATGACTAAGATAATGCGTAATAAATTATCATTAGCCTTCAACAATGTTAAACCGATAAAATATAACAAACATCAAGTTTAACTCAAAATAACAAGCAATCCATTAAAAGAGTCAAGTAGAGAATAAAATCTACTATCTTTTATGATTTAAAAGGTTTTTCATCACTTTTATCACCGACTCAAATTAATAAATAATCCACATCATCCCCGCACTACTACTACCAAGGATATTCATTAGTATCACAACCACAAATTATCCATGCACGACACCAAGGATATTCGTATTCATCAATGGTCATGATCATGCCAACAACTCGGCCCATCAATGCACTACGGGCCAATGAGGACTTTTTACCACATCATTTGTAATATTACTACCATGATTATACCGAATAATCCTCGGTCATAATCATACCAAGTCCATCTATGCACTACAAAGCCACGTATGACTTTCAACATAATATAAAACATGAGGATGATGACAATGATATAAGAATTCAATAAAACAAGTTCAAGAATTAATTTATCCAGAACTAATAACGCCCAAATTGTCAACATGATACTTTTAGTAGAGTAAAATTCAAGAATGCTCGTAAGAATATTTCCATGAAAAGATATCGATGAAGCGCAAATATCAAGGATATTCCACTAATTTCATGGAGTATAAGTCAAAACTTTAACCAACCGAGTATAATAAAGAATGAAATAACAAAAGAAATCACCAGCATGCGATAGATCGCATGATGTAAAAGTTATTCCAACAATATAATAAATAATCGAATAGTCAATTAGAAAAATTCCAACGCAAAGATTGCATAATATTCCAATGTAATTCCAATAAATATAATAATGAATAATAATGTAATAAAACAAAATCATTAAATAAAATATAATATATATATTTATATATGAAATAATGTATATTCCAATCCATGTATAATAATAACACTTTAATGTAACATATGCAAGCAATTATGTATAATAATAAAATAATATAATATATTCCAATGTAATAATAAAATAACTTTATAAAAGTATTCATATAAAAAGATGTATGCAATATATATATTCATAATAAAATATAATAAAAAATATAAATAACTTTATAAAGAATTTCTCCATATAAAGAATTTTACATGACACACATGTAATAATAAATATTTATTCCAACATAATGATAAAGAATAATCCAATAATGTAATTAATTTCACCAAGTATATATATAATATAATATATAATATAATATATAAACTTCCGTTATACAAAAAACACCTCAATATATTCCAATCATTATTATAAAAAAATTAATCTACCATGTCGCTCCTGAATAGGGGCTTTCCAATATGATTTCTCCCTATATCAATATTTATAAACCTCTCTCGAATAATTATTGAAATCAATTATTGATTTAATAATATATAAAATATCTAATAATCAATCAAATAACGTGAGATACTATGCAACAATTATCAAGCAAATAATTGAACAAAACCGAGTGACTTCTCACGTAAGATCAATAATCAATACCGTGTGCTACTATACAACCACGCCAGACATCGCATTTTTTTTTAACACCGTGTGTTTCAACAGCTTAATCTGTAAAAACTTCCGCCGTTATTTTTATAAAATATTTTTGTCATTTTTCAATCCGATAATAATTCCATTGTATGGGTCCACTAATGATTGTGTGTACATTGCATTTAATATTCCCTCGTTAAAACGAATATTCCCCAACCAATCTAATATTATATAACAACTCATGCATACTTTGCAAAAATTTATAAATATTACCCACAACTATAACATTATATCAAATTCATTCCATAATATTCAAAAATGATATTTATAGAAAAATCATCTTTATTCATAAAAAGTTGGGGTCTTACAACCTCCCTTCTTATGAAATTTCACCTCAAAATTAGGTACGTACGACTGTATATGTCAAGAGGTAAGGATACCTTGATTTCATTTCATTTCTAACTCCCGTGTCATTTCCTCAACATCGTGGTTTCCACAAAACTTTAACTTGAGGTATAACTCGAGCGTAGAATATGTTCCTTCTTATCCAAGATTTTAACAGAACCTCTTTCACGTTAAATCTTCCGCTATTTCGTCCTAGCGGATTCTAACTCAATAATGTGGTTCGGGTCTTCCACATATTTACGTAACATGGATATATGAAAAACGTTATGAACACGAGACATACTTCAAGCAGAAAACGAGTCTATAGCCAGCTTCTACTCGATCGAGGATTAAAATGGGCCAATGAAATCGAGGGTCGAGATTTCTCTCTTCATCGATTCTTAATTTTTAAATAAACGCCTTCAACACCTTCTTCTCATTCATCACCAGTCTGTAGACTCGAGCATTTAACTTTATCGATTAAAGTCGCTTCTCACTCAGATATTCGCCATCATCACGGGGTCCCTCGAGTCTTTAACTCTATCTCCATCCTTTGTAAGTCATACAAAATGGGCCTTTCATATTGACAATATCGCACTCAGACCAAGATACGATCTTCTACTCAATGCGCCACCTACCACGCTCGCTTTTCCAGATGGTATCGATGGTATGATCATAATCTTTCAATAGCTTCAAGCCAACGTCGTTGTCGCATGTCGAGTTCCTTTTGAGTGAAGAAATATTTGAGGCTTTTATGATCCGTAAAGATCTCCACTTTCTCCCCATACAAGTAATGCCTCCAAATTTTAAGTGCGAAGACAAACAAATGCCAACTCTAGATCATGAGTAGGATAATTCCTCTCATATTCTTTGAGTTGTCGAGAGGCATAGGCTATGACTTTCCCATGTCAGCATGAGAACACATCCTAACCTTTTGCCCAAAATCATCACCAGAGATGACAAATCCTCCGAGCCGATGGTATTGTCGTAACAAAATAAATGAGTCTCCTCTCGAAGTTCTTGAAAACTCTTCTCACATTCCTCGCTCCAACCAAATTTTGTATCTTTCGAAGTCACCGAAGTTAATGGAGTAGCGATTCGAGAAAACCCTTCCACGAATCTCCGATAATAACCAAATAAAACGAGAAAGCTACGATTTCGGCCATCGATTTAGGTTGTTCCCAACTTTTCAATAGCTTCAATCTTTGTCGTCAATGATATTCCATGACTTGATACTACGCGCCCAAGGAATGCTACTTCCTCAAGCCGTAACTCGTGATTCTTCAACTTGGCATAAAGCTTATTTTCACGGCTTTTGAGTATCACCTCAAAGTGTTGCTCATGATCTTCACGGCTTTTGAATAAATAAGGATGTCATCAATAAAGACGACCACAAAGTGATCCAAATATTCCTCAATACTTGGCTCATCATATCCATGAAGGCAAAGAGAGCATTAGTCAATCCAAAAGACATGACTAGAATTCATAATGCCCGCATCGAGTTCTCGAAAGTCGCCTTTTGAAATGTCATCTGCTTCTAATCTTCAATCGGTGATATCCTAACGAAGATCAATCTTTGAAAAGAATTTGCGCCTTGCAATCGGGTCAAACAGTCATCAATACGGGTAATGGGTACCTATTTTTGATGGTGACATGATTCAACTCCCGATAATCAATACAAAGTCGATACTCCCATCTTTCTTCTTCTTCACGAATAGTAACAGAGCACCCCAAGGAGAAGTACTAGACGAATAAAGCCAATGTCTAACAATTCCTCGCAGCTGGGTCTTTAACTCCTCAAGTTCAATAGAGCCATTCGATATGGGGCTTTGAAATGGGTTTTGTACCGTGTTCAAGGTCGATACAAAATTCAATTTCACGCCTGGGGTAGGCCAGAAGTTCTTCGTGAATACGCCAGAAATTTATTAACAATAGAAATATCATTCAAAACTCATTTATTTTTTGTTTAGATCCGCGATATGAGCTAAGAAAGCTTGACATCCATTTTTTCAATAAACGAATAGCTTTTATGGCTTGAGATGACAAAGTGATTGATTTTAATGGTTTGGTCGTTTGAATTCGCATAATAGGTTGGTTAGAAATATGAAAGCTAACAACCTTACGAAAAATAATCAATTTTTATGATGATGAGTAGTTAACCAATCAATCAATCCTTTAGAATCACATCAAATGCAAGTATTTTCAATGAAATAAGATCGACAGTAAATGTGAGGGTACCGATTTGAACCAAACAAGACTTATAAACAAAGGATGTAATGAAGGTTTCTCCCAACGGAGTTTCAACAGATAAGTCAAAGTCTAATTTCTCCTGAGTCAAATTTAAACGCTGAGCGCAAGTAGAGAGAAAAAAAAGAAATGGGTAGAACCCCAGATCAAATAAGGTATAAACTTCACTAGAGTTTATGATAAGCTTACCCGTGATGACCTCGTCGTTCGTTCCTTGCTTTCTCGGGAGGTCACAACAAACGCCTCCCTTGAACTACCGGGCTTTTGACTTTTTTCGACGACCTTTTGTGCCTCCATCCTAGCCGAAACTTGTTTTCTGGTGAACGACAAAAAAATCGCTAGTGACCTTCTTTCCACAATTATAACACGCTTTGACTGGCATCATCGCATAGCTTTGACCGATGTGTCCTCCCTCCACATTTGAAGCATACGATAGGTGGTCGCTCTCCTTCCTTAACAACGGTGTGTCGCCGACGCCTTTCCATCATCATTGAATCTCCTCTTCTTGAAATGTCCATTCTTATTGTTTTGGCCATGATTACCACCGGTGGTTACCATTTCGCATGTTGATTCCTCCACGCTTGTTGTCACCGCTCGATGATCGCTATCACCGGTATTATCATTTTGCCTACCGCTTCTTTTTTGTCATTGACTCATTATCGCGCTCCAATAATCGAGCCCTATTAACAACATCCTAATACAAACACAGCTTTACGAGATAAGATATCGACGATCTCGGTTTCAAACCTCTTAGAAACATTCGCCATTCTCTCCTCATTATCAACCAAATGGGACGCAAACCGACAAACTCTAAGAAACTTGCTTCAGCATCGCGACACCTGGCCATGTTGTTTTGCTCCAATTTTGATGAACTCTACCTCTTTCATGTGACGAATACTTTCGAAAGTACTTGTCGCTGAACAATTCTCGAACTTCTCCCAAGTCATCTTCAAGCAAGCAAAGTGTCGAGTACGCTTTTATACGATTCCCACCAAGAATCCGCCTCACACACAATATATGAAGGTGGCAAAGGGAACCTTTTTCTCCTCTGAGCATCCCAAGACATCAAATATCTTGCAGATCTGCTTTTATCCACGCCTCCGCCTTAAGTGGTTTTGCTCTCCAAAAACTCCGGTGGTCCCAGCCTCGAATCGCTTAGCTAAGCAAGACCATCCGAGAGTCACCAAGTTTTTCCACCTCGTATTTTGGACAGAGCCGCTTCTCCTCGATGTCGCATGAATCAGATAAAGCCTCCTAACATTCCATCGCTCATCATTTCGTCAAGTTTGTTGTTTTCCGAGGATTGTCGCCTTCCTCGATGCATTATTATCCCGATTATCGATCTGTGGAGACTCAACGGCCTCCTGTGCTCCATCGATGTTCTCAACATTCTCTTGATGTCATTTTCAAATACGCCACAAAACAAGGGTTAATTAACATATCACATATTATCCCTATACTCGACCGACCAATTAAATACCAAATAAACTTAGGTAGGTCATACTAGCAAAGGAATTCCCCCTCTCCCTCCTAGTTCTTATCTCACATCTCACCCAGTGATCATATCCCTAAGCTTTGATACTAACCGTGACGCCCCCAAAATAGGTATACATCACCTATTCCGAGTCGCCAAATACATGGTACAAAAATACAAATACAACTTAATTATACAACAACAAAAAAATACAACAAAACATAATCGAGAGAGTTTTAATAAGAATATTGTCATCTGTATAATATCCACACTCAATGGAGTCCTCATTACATTTATTATCACACTATTTAATGTAATAAAGTGAGGACTACTAATGCTATCATCCGACCGCCACTCCGCTCCCCGACTAGTCCCTCGCCACGCTCTCATTTCCTCAAGAGAACAATGAAAGAAAAGGGTGAGCTCAACTAGCCCAAAGAAGAAATATTATGACTAAGATAATGCGTAATAAATTATCATTAGCCTTCAAATAAAGTTAAAAACCGATAAAATATAACAAACATCAAGTTTAACTCACAATGAACAAGCAATCCATTAAAAGAGTCAAGTAGAGAATAAAATCTACTATCTTTATGATTTAAAAAAAGGTTTTTCATCACTTTTATCACCGAGACTCAAATTTAATAAATAATCCACATCATCCCCGCACTACTACTACAAAGATATTCATTAAGTATCACAACCACAAATTATCCATGCACTACGCCCAAGGATATTCGTATTCATCAATGGTCATGATCATGCCAACAACTCGGCCCATCAATGCACTACGGCCAATGAGGACTTTTTTACCACATCATTTGTAACATTACTACCATGATTATACCGATAATCCCCGGTCATAATCATACCAAGTCCATCTATGCACTACACAGCCCACATATGACTTTCAACATAAAAATAATAAACATGATGATGATGATGACAATGATATAAGAATTCAATAAAACAAGTTCAAGAATTAATTTATCCAGAACTAATAACGCCCAAATTGTCAACACGATACTTTTTTTAGAGTAAAAAATTCAAGAATGCTCGTAAGAATATTTCCATGAAAAGATATCGATGAAGCGCAAATATCAAGGATATTCCACTAATTTCATGGAGTATAAAAGTCAAAACTTTAACCAACCGAGTATAATAAAGAATGGAATAACAAAAGAAATCACCATGCAAAAGAATCATATAGAATAAGAATGTTATTCCAATAATAATAAATAATAAATATTCCAATGTAATAATAAAGAATGAAAATGTAAAATACCAGATGAAATCGCATTCCAATATTCCAATGTAATAATAAAATAAAACCAAAGTAATGTATATTCGTAATGCATAAATATTCCAATGTAATAATAAAAATAATGGAACCAAATGTCACGCATGCAATGCATGCATGCATGATATATTCCAATGTAATAATAAATAATGGAATAATGTCATGCAATAACGTCGCATGCGTATGTGCATATGTAATATATTCCAATGTAATAATAAATAATGGAACCAATCAATGCAAAATGCATGTATGTGATATTCCAAATGTAATATAAAGAATGGAATAATGTAAGAATTTCACCATGATGCATGCATTGTCATGATATAGTTATTCCAACATAATAATAAAGAATGGAATAATGTAAGAATTTCACCAAGTATAGGTAGTCTTCATGATACAAAAGTTATTCCAATGTAATAATAAAGAATGGAATAATGTAAGTTCTCTTCATGAATAAAGAAATAAAACGAAAAAAATAATACCTTACCTTAAAGAAATCGATATAGAGAAGAGTAGCAGTAGTAAATACTTTTTTTTCTCTCTCTCTAGTTTCTCTCTCTGAAGTTTCAAAAGAATTCGTAAGAAATAATGAAGGAATGAGCTTCTATTTATAGAGAGAATGGACCTAATAAGAATTAATTCATTTACTATCCATTTGATTTACTTTTTAAACTGAATTTATCCATATTGATTTACTATGCAAAGATAAATAAAATATTCTAATAAAAAAAAATCTTTTAAATAAAATATAATATATATATATATAATCTAATAAAAATAAATAACTTTATAAAAAATTCTATTTATATAAAAAAAAATTAAACTAATAAAAAATACTATATAATAAATATAATATATAAATTATATATATAATAAAATAAATAACTATATATATATATATAAAAATATATTATATATAATATATATATATATATAAAAATAATATAATAAAAATATAATATATTATAATTATTTAATAAAACAAATATATATATAAAAGTATTTTACTATATATAATAAAGATTTACTATATATAACTACATAATAATATATATATATATTTATAATAAAAAAAATAACTTTATAAAAATTCTGCTTTATATAAAAAGCTTTCTTCTGCTTTTATTACATTAATAATAATAATAAAAAAAATTTATATATATAATATATATATATATATATATATATATATATAAAAAAATTTCATAAAAAGACACCTCAATATATTTATATTTAACAACATTTATCATCATTATTATAATTCACAATATTAATCGACTGTGTCGCTCCTGTGAAAGAGGGGGCTTTCCAATAAGGATTTCTCCCTATCATGCCAAGCAATTAGTGACCAAACCTCTCTCGATGTAACTTCTAGACATCGTTAATTATTGCAAATAATAATATTAATAACTTCATCATCTCAATTATTGATTTAATAATATATAAAATATCGACAATAATCAATCAAATAACGCGAGATACTATGCAACAATTATCAAAAGTAATAATTGAACAAAACCGAGTGACTTCTCACGTAGCATCAATAATCAATACCGTGCTACTACTACAAACCACGCCAGACATCGCATTTTTTAACACCGGTGTTTCAACAGCTAATCTGAAAACTTCCGCCGTTATTTTCATAAAATATATTTTTGTCGCTTTTCAATCCGACAATAATTCCATTCATGGGGGGTCCACTAATGATTGTGCCATTGTATTTAATATTCCCCGTTAAAAACGAATATTCCCCACCAATCGAATATTATATAACAACTCAATACATTTGCAAAAATTTATAAATATTACCCAATAACTATAACATATAACATATATCAAATTCATTCCATAATTATTCATCAAATTCATTTTATAATTATTCAAAAAATTTATAAAATTCATTTATAAAAGCTCCCCAGGTGAGGCCCCCCTCGGCTCGGTCCAGTTTGAATTGCAAAAGAGTTCTCACAAGCTGAAAAGGCCAAATCAGTAATAAAAACGCTATGCGATTAAGCAGAATAGCCTAAAATCCTGGTTTTCACGGGTCAAGTTGTGGCTTTACATATCACTTATTGGAATTCTCCCAAACACAGGGTATACTATACCAATGTTCTTAGCCATTGCAAACTACGTTCAGAAATACCTCACGAATGTCCGATGCCATTAATTTAGGGTCGTAGCCCTAAAACATTTTCCTCGGCGGGTTTTCATACTATCATTCGTTGATGCACACGTCAACGAAGGTCAAGCAGCCTTGATATTATCCCCAGCAGGGATCTCATCCGTTGATGCATATGTCAATGATGGTTAGGCAACCCTGACAACACCGACTATTAGCATTAACTCCAACAGAGCAGCGGAAAGACCTAGAGGTACAAACCAGGGAAGAACATCCTCATCGGGGAGGACCGATGATGGAATATGTTATACACATCCTCAAATAGAAAAAGCTCTATCCCCACCGAATCTCTTGTGCATGAGAGATGCATCTTCAATGTGAAGTCTATATCAAGGATTAAGGATTTTGGTGATAACACCAACGTTAACATCCTGGAACCTCCTGAGAGCATTGGATTACACGTCCAATACAGTTCATTAGGGTTGTCAGTAATAATTGTTAATCCCGGTAGAAGTCAAGGGGTATCCCGAGTGTTTATAATAACGATCCTTAGAGAAGGAAATGAATGAGTTAAAGAATATATAATACTCAAAATATAATTGAGTTCAAGTGAAAGTTATGAAATAAACATAGAATTTGTTGAAGTAATGAATGTAGTAGGAAATATAAAATCTATATTAAGGTAATGTGTTGAAGATATTCAACGATAAATTTTTAAAAAAAGATTTGGTAAAAATCGAGTAAGGGATGTTTATTTGATTCCGACGACGGAATCCATATAAGGAGGGAAGGATGTGACAACTCGAATTTTCATAAGTTCTTAAAATAAGAATTTGATAATTAAAATTCTTATTATGAGGTGTATATATTTTGAATTATGTAATTTGGTGTGAAGAGAATTATATATTCATATGTTGGAGAATGTGAGATTTAATAGTTAATTAAACTATTAAAGAAATTAAATAATATTAGTTAATTGAATTAAGTTGAAATTATGTTATGATATAATATAATTTTAATTGTTATGCCTTAATGTGCAATGAAAATTATTATGAGTTAAATTTCATTAATAATGTGAATAATTCACTTAATTAAAATAGTGAATAAATACAAGTATAATTGATTTAATAAAGTGAGAAAGGTAATATGTTGCATGAAAATATAAATGTTAGTATAATGCGAGTAAAATATTTATTAAGTATATTAAATATTTTAGTTGGAAACTTTATGGAATAAAATGAATATTTATGGTATTAAATAAATATTTGATGAAAATTGTTATGGGATAGTTTCTTTAAAAACGGAAAAGTTTTAGAAAATATTAAAATAAGAATTTTAGTGGGTAAAATTTTTAAAATAGGCATGTTACAAGGGTTGAAATAAAAATATATAAAGTTTATATTACAACCTGAAGTATTTGGTATTAAAATAAGATTTACATAGGGGTAATAAAATGTATAATGTATATGTAATAAGTGATGTAATAATTGAGGTGTTTTAATAAATATATATCATTATTATATATTTATTATAAATTATAGAGATGAATTAGTAAGAAGATGGATGAGATTTATCTATTGATATTAAATAATTTATGTGAAATTATTTTATTATGGTAAGTTGGTGACATTAAAATATCTTTGATAATCACCAATTTCATGAGTATTTGTACGAGTGAATATCAAGTCTAAGGTAGTGCAATCTTACTCTTTAATGGTTGATGTATGGGAGCTGGGCTAAACGATTCCTTTAGAGAGCGGAGGAATATACAAATTATTGACCGATCTAACTCACTGTGAAAACAGTGTAGACGAGACAAAAACTAATTTGTTGGTTGTTTGTGGGAAACCACTCAGTGTACTATATTGAATACTATTAAAGACTTGATGTGTGCTAGGTTTAGACTTGTATATATGTACTAGTAATTGGTATGATGTGATATGAGTTTTAGTTAGTGCTGAAGCTATCCATGGATAGATTGAGATAATAAAGCATAAATTAGTTAATTACAAGAATTAACTAACAAGTTTAAATATTGGTTAATTTATATTAAATTGGAAATTATATTATGGAATAATATAATTTGAATATTAAAGCCTTAATTGACTATGGTGATGTAGTAAGGGTTTGAAGAATCACTTAACTAAATAGTGAGTTAATACACGTGTGGAATATGTGATTATAGTAGGTGCCTTTTAAAAATATTACTTGTCATGGTATTATTTTGAATAGAAAGGATTAATTAACTTACAAAAGATGGTGAATTAATATATGTGTTTAACATAAGAGAGAGGAAAGAAATATGTTAATTATTAATTTGATATTTTAAATATATTACATAGTATTGTAATATTTGAAAGATAAGTGATTAATAAAAGAAAATACCAATATAATTATAAATGAATATTGGTTAGAGATGGAGGATTAGATTAACACTTAAGGTGTGAATGATTATAAAGATGGAAGAAGTTGTCTTGGGACAATCAAATAATTATACGTATAGTGTATAATTTAAATAATTAATAGAGTAAATATTAATTATTCTAAGTGTAAAGGTTGTGCATACTTTAAGTATGTATTTATTTAAGTAAGCTAAATAATTTAGCATTATGATAAAGTGTGACGTAAATCTTATATTAAAATAATGTGGAATTGGGGAAAAGCCAAACTTGGCCTAGACCCCTAATATTTTATTATAAAAATAATGAGTTTGAGTTATATAACTCTAGTAAAAGAGATAAATGAGCCTTGTGTAGCCTGAGTATTAAAGTTAAACCGGACTGAAGGTTTAACTTAGATTATTAAAAGAAATTAATGGGAGAGAAATTAAATGGTGATATTAATCATTGATATTTAAGTGAGATAGAAATAATGGGTTGGGAATACCCAATTGAATTATACTTAGCCCAATTAAAATATTATGTGGACTAATGTACATGGATGATATATGATACATTGTAATTAGAAATTACATTTGTAATTTAATTATAACCTATGTTATATGGGAGGAATGGTATACATATTATATAACTTAGTGTACTTATTATATGACTAAGAGTTGGTCATAAATGATCTATACATACAAGTTAATGAGGTTTGTTTGTCCCATATTAAGTGTCCAATTGCTCTTCCTTTTCTCATTCACGTGAACATTAGAGACTAGCCTACTCTTCCCTCATTTTCATCAAAGTGTAGCAAATAATTTCAAAGGGAGTGGGCAACATGATGGGATTCACCAACCACTCACCAAATCTTCCTTAACCATAATACAACTCTCATTCACGTTGATTTGAATTAGGGAGCAAAGCTATGGACTGTGTTTTGGGTTTTCTATATATAGAGCATTTCCCTTCTCCCTCATTACACTTGTTGAGATTCTAAGTTTAGTTTGTATAAGTAAGTAAATTGGAGAGTGAGAGCAATTGGAGGGTTGGAGGAGCTATAGTTAGCCAATTCCAAACATTCAAGATTTATAATTTTTGTTTATGTTCTTAGTTTGAAGTTTTGTCAAATTCTAGTGATTGTTGATTCCCCTGTCAAATTAGTGTAAATTAGCATGTCTCTGTGTTACTTGAATTGGTATGGATGCTCTGAAGTGTTACGGATAGTCTGGTTTGAGAATTAGCAATACATGTGCTAAGGCTCTGCATAAGTAGAGCCATTTATTTTTTAGCATCGAAACAATGTGGCGCCGCCCACTTATATTCTATATATAAATACCATAAATGGGTGTATTTCCTGAATCTCTTCGCTTTATTAGTTCTGTACTACTCTAAGCATGCTAAGATAGTTGGCTTATGCATGTGGGTGACCCTAACATGTGATAAGATGTTGTTTTGAACATAGAAAGTTATCTTAGTTTGTTTTGGTTAGAATATTAAAAGAAAACTTAAAGAGTTGGAAACTAGTTTTGATAAACCTTTTTCAAAACATGTTCTAACCTTGAATTGCAAGTGTATTACGTTCTTATATGTCTTGACATGTGACCAATATGTTAGTTTCCTTATTGGCGAGGGTACGTTATAGCCAAGCATGAATTAAAAGAAAAATGAAAGTAAAAGACCATGACAGCTATGTGTAAATGAACTATGTGTACACCAAGTTTTGAACACGAACACATGCTATTATAGATTGGTTTCATATATATATGAACAATAAAGCATGACTTAAACTAGTGGACTTATTGTGCATGCTTAGAGGTTTAACATGAGTTTTTCAATAAAAATATTGAAGTTGAAACCCAACTTTGTTGGGGAATACCATATTAGTATTACGAACCTATGGACCATTATGATGGGACGCTTTATGCATATAGATATGATATATGTGCATCCATCAAATTAAACATGTTAACTAGTCAAGCATGGTTTCACTTTTCTAAAGAGACTTGATGATTTTGAAAAATAAACCTTGATGAACTTTAAGTGGATAACATTTTAATTTAATTATGATGATGAAGATTGATGTTTCATGTATTGGATCATTGATCATAATTTAAAGGGCAAACTGAATGTTTTGAAACTAAGTTTTATATACATGGAGTGGTTATATTTTGACCTTAAAGGTTTTCTAAAACAAATAAGACATGTAAGATTGCATGATTAAAATATAAACCTCATGAACATGCTTAAAAGAATCTTACTAGTTGGTTTAATGATTTCAAGGAAGTTTTACAAAAACAAAGCATTATGCTCATTGCTTTTTGGAGTAATTCACGTATGATTATGCAAGTGGTATTCAATCGGATGTTGTTTAAAGTACTATATAGCAGTTTTGATTTGCACGAGGAGTGCATCCTCGGATAATTTGGTTTTTTAAATCAAGTTCAAGGCAAATTTTTGAATGTTTGAAGCATGCTTATATGATTACTTTAATTTGCAATATGTGACCACTATGCTATGTAATATATAGAATGCATGCTAGTGTGATAGAGATGAATGTTAATTAGAACTTTTAAAATGTTAAAGTCCTATAGGATAAGTGATGTGGTATGAAATTTTACAACTAAGTTAAACGTTTATGTGTATGCGTTTGAACTTACCTATATGAGTTTTAAATGTGTTGAACACTTAGCGAGTCAAGTGTGTGATAGCTATATATATGAATGTTGATGTCAAGTACGAGTGGTTAAGGTATATACCTATACATACCTAGCTATTCTAAGAGATGATGATGAGAAAGTGAAATGTAGGTTTTACAAACCTAGTTAGAAACAATGTAACATTGTTATTATATTAAGAATGCATGAAATATGTTACTAATGGATATGAATCCATGATTATATAATTGTGTAGGAATACACGCAGTGCAATAAAAGCTTTAAGCAAGTTAAGTCGTAGTTGATAAACTACTGAATCGTGCAAGTCTTTCGGTTCTATTTGTTATATGAATTCTATAACTATTAGTTGAGCTATATTATGCCATGAGAATGTTGATGTATATATATGAAATGCATATGAGATATATATGAAATGTGAAAGTTGATCTTTGATGATATGCTTGTGATATAAACTCTATACACTGTTATATGAGAAGTAACATGCGTAGTAAATATTAATTGATTATGAATGCATGAACTGAATATGTTATTATATATATATGTATGTCTTTGCATGAAAAAAACTGTTAGAATTGTTGGGTCGTCGAGCTCACCCTTGCAAATAACCACTTTTGCAAAGTTAAGGATTCACGAGTAAAGATTACGTGCTACTTGATTGATAAAGTTCAATAGTATCGAAGAGATTGATTTATTTATTTAAATATATGCTCTTGAACCATGTTTAGGTTCTAGTAGATGTACATGATAGTAGTAGTTATAATGTGTAATACATGTTAAGTTGTAAAGTTGTACTATGTGATACATAGAGAAATTTGAATCGAGGTGTAAATATTTATACAAGAATTGAATAGAATGAATCATAACATAAATTTGATTCAGGATTTGTAATTGATTCAAGTTAAGAAATCAATAAAAGATTTTTTTTCAAAGGAGATTGAAAAAGTTTAAATTATTCCGCATATTTTTATAACATCGAATATGATGTAAAACAGAATAGTAAATGACCAATATTTGAAACTTATAATAGTTTGGGGTCATTATACATAGATCCTGGAAATGGAAAGAATTTATATTCTAAATTGTAATAAGCAAAGTTATATTCATTTAAGTTATGAATAAAAGATATAAATAGTTTGACGATAGTAGTATCGTCGTGGCGAATTGGATCCGAGGTTCAAGGGACCCGATTTTTGGGCGTCACAAGTTGGTATCAAAGTCAGAGGTTATAAACTTTAGGTAAGTGTACCTTAGGCTATAAACCCGAGAGAGAGAAAAAGATAAAGATTAAAATATATATATGTGAAGATTCAAAGAAGAATCTTGAAGCATCTAGAGAATGAGAATTCAGGAGTATCCTAACTCTGGTAATAAAAATGTTAAGATGATGTCTATAAGATAAATATGAAAAAGATAATGAGAATGAACTCGAGTGGAGTTTTTTTGATAATAGGGAAAGAACCCTAAGGTAAATTGATGATCATGACGTGATCGGATTGAGCTATGAAGTGATAAATAGTTCAGAACGACTAAGTGTGTATAGCTTGATGCTATAAGAGAATGTACTATGAAATGGTACGATATGAACTCATGAGGAGTTGTATGTGATGAGATATATGAAGAATTCAGACGATCAAAGTAAGTTAAGTGTAAGATAGAGTTAAGTGGGATTTCAATTGAGGACCCATGTCGTTAAATTGAGTTGATGATTCCTTGTTATGGGCGGGAATTGTACTTGGTGTAAAAAACCACTTAGTTTCTCAGCAATCGATAATCATTGAAATGTTTGTGTCATGCTATTTGCTATATATACTGCTGTGAGAAGGTGATTCTTTTCTCATGTGTATAATGAGATAGATAGGTTATAGTTAGAGAATATAAGGTTAAGTTATGAGTTCTTAAAACTCATACTTATGGTAATGCGTTCAGTGACTCATAATTATATGAAATGTTTTTGAACCCCTCAAATGAATGGACGCCTATGGTGCGACTAGGGTAAGTTCTTAAACTCATATGATTGTGGCAAGTTCTAAATTTCCAAAGTGTGGTAAGTTTGATGAACTATATCGGTATATATATATGTTATGAAGTTAGAAATTTTGGTATAGTAAGCATTGATGGTGTTAGAGATTGATAGAATGAAGCAATGGAGTAAAGATTGAAGTTGATGGAGAAACATGGATTTTCTAAATCTTCTAGCTCTGCTAGATTTTCAAAATTTATTGACTTCGTGCTGATGTTTGCACTTCTGTTTTCTTGAAAAACATTGGATCATGTGATTGAACCAATGATGTTTAAAAAATAATACCGTTATTCTTATGTCTATGCTAATTGTTTCATTAAGACAAAAAATGATTTGAAAATTTTCAAAATGTATTTCGACCATTTACATCATTTGGTATGGTGTGTAGAAATGGTAAACGATGGAGTCATCAATGCAATTTGAACCTAGTGTTGGTTGTGATCGAAAGATCGTCAATTTCATTTTGGTATGATGTAATATGACAAAGTCACATAATGGCGGAATCCTCAACGTACTACTAATCTAGTACGGTATCATGACGTCATAAAAGAATTTTTGGTTTTCTTTTAAATTATGAAGAAGGTCAATTAAGTTGGCCAAATTATTTTTGATTGATGTCCGAATTGTTGATAAAAGTCTAAGCTATTTGATTCGGCTTGACGACTTGTTGAAAAATATTTATGGAATTCAAGCGTTCTTGAGTATTTATGCCAAACCGATTGCTTCAAAAGTGATTCGATGTGTGGAAAAGTCGAGGTGAACAACCCTATAAGGGGACATGTTTTTGGGGACAATGGTTCCGAACTTAACGCATGTAGTAGTCGTTATAAAACACTACGTTATGCCCAACGTAGTGGTACAATAGGCTGGCCACCTAGTGTACGTGTGGAGGGTGTTTTCAATCTTTGTGATTGATAAACACTCTGGTTTGTAGTGTGAAGGATTGTGATGAAGCACTAGTTCAGTTCACGGTCTTGTGACCCCCTCAAAGATAATTTGAATCTGAAGTTATTCATACTACTTCCCGATTATTGAAAAATCGTGGAAGACTCTTATTCTTCTGTGTGATGAATGTAGTGAGTAGAATGTTCCTTAGAAAGGAGAATGTGGTAGAATGCAAGTGAGCAAGTTATAATAAAAAAACTCCAAAAAAGAGAATGGATAAAATTATTCAAAAGAATATGTAATATTCAAAATAACACCGAGTAGAGGAGGAGGTTTCGGTGATTCCGAGGACGGAATCCTTATAAGGGGGGGAGAGGATGTAAGAACCCAAATTTTTAGAAAATATTAAAATAAGAATTTAGTAGATAAAAATTCTTAAAGGCATGTGAAGGGTTCAAATAAAAATATATAATGTGTTACGTGGTATATGGTATTGTGTTACATAGGGTAATATATGCTATGTATAAGTAATAAGTGTGGTTGTGTTTAATAATATATATATCATATATATATTTTTATTAATTTGTAGAGATGAATTAGTAAGAAGATGGATAAAATTTATCTATCGATATTAAATAATTTATGTGAAATTATTTTATAATAGTAAGTTAGTGACATTAAAATATCTTTGATAATCACCAATTTCTTGAGTATATGTACGAGTAAGTATATCAAGTCTAAGGTAAAGTCTGAATCATACTCTTTAATGGTGGATGTATAGAGTCGGGCTAAAACGATTCCTTTCAGAGAGAGCGGAGGTATATACTGATTATTAACCGATCTAACTCACTTTGTGAAAAAAGTGTAGATGAGAGACGAAAACTAATTTGTTGGTTGTTTGTGGGAAACCACTCGATGTACTATATTGAATACTATTAAAGACTCGATGTGTGATAGGTTTAGACTTGTATATATATACTAGTAACTGGTATGATGTAATATGAGTTTTAGTTAGTGCTTAAGCTATCCATGGATAGATTGAGATAGTAAAACATAAATTAGTTAATTACAAGAATTAACTAACAAGTTTAAATATTGGTTAATTTATATTAAATTGGAAGTTATATTATGGAATAATATAATTTGAATATTAAAGCCTTAATTGACTATGGTGATGTAGTAAGGTTTTGAAGAATCACTTAAGTAAATAGTGAGTTAATACACGTGTGGAATATGTGATTATAGTAGGTGCCTTTTGTAAATATTACTTGTCATGGTATTATTTTGAATAGAAAGGATTAATTAACTTATAAAAGATGGTGAATTAATATATGTGTTTAGCATAAGAGGAGGAAAGAAATATGTTAATTATTAATTTGATATTTTAAATATATTACATAGTATTGTAATATTTGAAAGATAAGTGATTAATAAAAGAAAATACCAATATAATTATAAATGAATATTGGTTAGAGATGGAGGGATTAGATTAACACTTAAGGTGTGGCTGATTATAAAGATGGAAGAAGTTGTCTTGGGACAATCAAATAATTATACGTATAGTGTATAATTTAAATAATTAATAGAGTAAATATTAATTATTCTAAGTAAAAGGTTGTATATATTATAAGTATGTAATTATTTAAGTAAGCTAAATAATTTAGCATTATGATAAAGTGTGACATAAATCTTATATTAAATAAATATTAAAATAATGTGGAATTGGGGAAAAAAGCCAAACGTGGCCTAGACCCTAATATTTTATTATAGAAATAATGAGCTTGAGTTATATAACTCCAAAGAAAATGAGATAAATGAGCCTTGTGTGGCATGAGTATTAAAGTTAAACTAGATCAAGGTTTAACTAAAATTATTAAAAGAGAATTAATGGGAAGAAAATAAATGATGATATTAATCATTGATATTTAAGTGAGATCATTATGATATTTATGAGATAGAAATAATGGGTTCCTTAACCATAATACAACTCTCATTCCGTTGGTTGAGAATACCCAATTGAATTATACTTAGCCCAATTAAAATATTATGTGGACTAATGTACATGTTGGTTTCATATATCTATGAACATGAAAGCATGACTTAAACTAGTGGACTTATTTTGCATGCTTAGAGGTTTAGCATGAGTTTTTCAATAAAAATATTGAAGTTAAAACCCAACTTTGTTGGGGGAATACCATATTAGTATGCTGAACCTATGGACCATTATGATAGGATGCTTTATGCATCTAGATATGATTGATATGTTCATCCATCAAATTAAACATGTTATGGACTAGTCAAGCATGGTTTCGAAGGTTTTCTAAAAGAGACTTGAAGATTTTGAAAAATAAACCTTGATGAACTTTGAGTGGATAACATGTTTACAAGGTTTAATTATGCATGATGAAAGATTCAAAGTTGTTTCACATGTATTGGATTGCATTGATTTGGTTTAAAACAATTTCAAGGGAAAACTCGAATGTTTTGCAAACTAAGTTTTATATATATGGAGTGGTTATATTTTGACCTTGTAAACGGGTGTAGAAACATGTACAAACAAATAAGACTTGTGAGTTGAAGTTGTCTTGCATTATTTAGACTATGTGAACTCATCTTGCATGCTTAAAAGAATCTAACTAGTTGGTTTAATGATTTCTAAAGGAAGTTTTTACAAAAACAAAGCATTATGCTCATTGCGTCTTTAAGTTCTGATCTTGAGTGTATTCACATATGATTATGCAAGTGTTATTCGAATTGTGATCGGATGTGCAAGTCTAGCCTAGCTTCTATATAGCAGTCTTGGTTTGCACCAGGAGCAGCGCGGTCGCGCCACTCCTCAGCACAAACCAAGCGTGGCCGCGCCATTCTGCAGTCAAGAATAGGTTTTGTTTTTGATCTGACATTTGAAGCATGCTTATATGATTACTTTAAATTGCAATATGTGACCACTATGCTATGTAATGTATAGGAAGCATGTTGTGTGATAGAGATGAATGTTAATTAGAACCTTTAAAATGTTAAAGTCCAAAGGAATGTTTTCAACATATAAAGCAACGATACGTTGTTTACATTGAGAATGCATGAAATATGTTACCGACAAATATGAATTCATGATTATATAATCGTGAGTACACGGCCGTATAAGCGTCAGAAGTTAAGTCGTAGTTCATAAACTACAAATACAAAGTCTTTTAGTTCTTATTTGTTATATGAATTACAGCGTGACACCCCAAAATACTTACAAAATCACCCATCTTGGGTCACAAATACAAGTTTTAATACAAATAATATTGTCATCTAAATAATATCCACTAAAAGTTTTAATAATATTGGAGTCCACACTCAATGGAGTCCTCATACATTTATTGTCACACTATTTAATGTAATAGTGAGGACTACTAATGCTATCATCTGGGACCATCACCCGCTTCCCCGACTAGTCCCGCTACGCTTCTCATTTCCTCAAGAGAACAAAGAAAAGAAAGGGTGAGCTCAACTAGCCCAAAGAAGAAATATTATGACTAAGATAATGCAGAATAAATTATCATTAGTCTTCAACAATGTTAAACCGATAAAATACAATAGACATCAAGTTTAACTCAAAATGTTAATAAGCAATCCATTAGAAGAGTCAAGTAGAGCATGATATCTACTATCTTCTATGATTTAAAATGTTTTCATCAATTTTTATCACGAGACTCAACTTAATAAATAAACCACATCATCGAATCATCCCCGCACTACTGGCCAAGGATATTCATTAAATCATCAATGGTCATGACTATACCGAATAATCCCTGGTCATAATCATACCAAAAATTGTCTATCAATGAACTACGGGCCACTGAGGACTTTTACCACATCATTTACAACATTACAGGTCATGATTATACCGAATGATCCCTGGTCATAATCAAACCAAGTCCATCTATGCACGTAAGCCAAAGATGACTTTCATCACAATATAAGCATGAGGATGATGACAATGATATAAGCATTAATCAAATGAAAACAAAGATAAATATTAAAGACTTTAAATTTATCCAAATATTATCAATCACTTAATAAACTCATAATCTAATATTATTAATATTATAACAATATTTTAATCACTTCTTAAACTTATAAACAATTTATTTCAATTGTTTACACTTTACCAAATAATGCATTTTAATCATTCAAAAATGCCATACTCATAAGATTTAATCACCAATGATCAAATCCTCATCAAAAATCTGTATATACCTTATATAGGATTTTCAAGCCATAAAATCCTATTTTCCAATTTTGTTACTTCACATAACATATTTAATTCATTTACTCATAACTAGTTCATTTTCATGAAAAATACCAAATCAGTCCCAAAAATATTTTTTTTCTGTGATTTAGCAGAATATAGTCCCATATTGAACATATATTTTTCTCGAAATTTTAAAAATTCATTTACTATTTTTTTTCATATGGCCAAAACTGCCGAATATTTAGACATTTATCATAAATTGTACTTTTGTCCAAAAATTCTGAAATTTATAGGGTATACTCCTGTTATATACATGTACTCCCAATAAAAATTTTACCAATTTTGGAGTTAACCACAAAGAGTTATAAGGGTTTACTTTTAAAATAGTCTTTTCCCATAAAATCCATAACTCTTAATCTATACATCCAAAAATCGGCATTTTTGGACACAATCTAGAAAACTCATCAAATTATCATTTTAAATTTTTCCAGAATTTTTGAGGGTCAAAAATATTATGAAACTGCCCCTGGCAGAAACCCCTATTGGATGAAAATACTATTCATATGAATACAAAGGATCATTCACCATACATGTGGTAATCCACATAGACAGGTTATTCCAACAGAATAATAAAGAATGGAATAATAGAAGAATTCACCATGCATGCGATAGATCGCATGCATGTGTTATTCCCAAATGTAATAATATAGAATGGAACCAGTCACGCCAAGAATTACGCACCGATAAGATATTCCAAATGTAATAATAAATAATGGAACGTGTCATGCGTAATACGCACAAACAAGATATTCCAACAGGATAATAAAGAATGGAATAACAGAAGAATTTCACCATGTATGCGATTGCATAAACAAAAGTTATTCCAACATAATAATAATGAATGAAATAACAAAATAATTTCACCACGATGTATGCGGACTTTGTATAAACAAAAGTATTCCAACATAATAATAAAGAATGGAATAATGTAAGATTTTCACCAAGTATAGGGTAGCTTCGCATATACAAAAGTTATTCCAAACATAATAAAAATAAAGAATGGAATAATGTAAGTTCTCTTCATGAATACTGAAAGAAATAATACCCTTACGAGTACAACAAATAATATCCATTACCTTATAAAGAAGAGTACTCCAGCTGGTAATAGCGATATATACTCGAAGAAAACTTGCACTACGTTCAAAGCTTTCTTAAACTCTAAAGAAATACGCTCAAGATTATAGAAGAGAATTCTCTGAACTTCTGGTGTGATTTTCAATTCTAACTAAGCATGTGAGACCCCAGATTTTATCAATAAAGATTTAAATTTTGTCGAAATAATTTTTTAATATTATGGTGTGAATTTAAGATAATATTATAGTTGTGGGTAGTATTTATAAATTTTGCAAAGTATGCAAGTAGTTATATTTATATTCGATTGGTCGGGGAATATTCTTGGTTTAGCAGGAATATTCGCATACAACTACTCAATCATCATTGGACCCCACAATGTAATTATTGTTTGATTGAGAAAATGACAAAAATATTTTATTGAAATAACGGCTGAAGTTTTACCGCTGATACTCGCTGAACTACTTCAGTAGTAAAAGTACAAAGAATACGTGTGGGTTGCATAAGAGCACACCAGATTGATTATCGATGCTTATGTGAGAAGTCACTCATTTTGATTCCATTATCATCGATTAATAATATGAATTATTATAATGATAATGACGCTTTTGTTTTATTCAGATTATTAACGTAATAAAATGTAAACATCTTTTTATATAAAAAATGTAATACTTTATTAAAGTTATTCTATAAATAGAATATATTATATTTTATTATTACATAGTGTTGCATAGTGTTTTGTATAGTGTTGCATAAAGTTTTGCATAGTAAAATGTTTTTATATAAATAGAATATATTATATTTTATTTAAAAGATTTTGCTTTAAATATGGACCGTCGATTAAAGTAAATCAATCTGACCGCTCATGAATTAATTACTATGCATTCTATTTTCCTATAAATAGAAGCTCATTCCTTCATTATTTTCTTACGAATTCAATTGAAACTCTGTAGAGAGAAATTATAGAGAGAGATAGAGAGAAAATCTATAGAGAGAAAGAAGAAGAGTATTCTCGCACTTCACTACTTTGATATCCAAAGGTCTTTTTACTAGTAAGGGGTATTATTTGTTGTACCTCGTAAGGGATATTATTCGCTTGTATTCATGAAGAGAACCTCTATTATTCCATTCATTATTATTCTTCGTTGAATAACTCAGTAAAGTGGTATACCCTATACATAACTCCGTATATGCTGTATAATTCTATACTTGGTGAAATCTTTATGTTATTCCATCCTTATTTATTCATTGAATAACTCAGATACGCCGAATCCCCTATACTTGGTGATCTTCTTCTTGTTATTCCATTCTTTATTATTCTGTTGGAATATCCTCGTCGTGTGTTTTACACCGACCGGTTCCATTGTTTATTATTCCGCATTTATTATTCTCGCTGAATATCCGTCTCGTGTGTTTTACACCGACCTCGGTTCCATTGTTTATTATTCAAAGATTTATTATTCTGTCATTGGATCATCCCGCTTGCGTGAATTTCACCGACCGTTCCGCTTATTATTATTCTCGTTGAATAACCTCGCCTATGCTGGCACCGCATGCACGGTGATTTCTTTTGTTATTCCATTCTTTATTATACCCAAATAAGTTAAAACTTTGACTTCTATACTCCATGAAATTAGTAGAATATCCTTGATATTTGTGTTTCATCCAAAGATCTTTTCATGGAAATATTCTTCCGATCATTCTTGAATTTTACTCTACAAAACAAAGATATCTTGTCGATAATTTGACGTTACTAATTCTCGGATAAAATAATTCTTGAACTTGTTTTATTGAATTATTATGTCATTGTCATCATCCTCATGATATATTATGTTATCTTTGCTTTACGTGCATAGATGAACTTAGTATGATTATGACCAGGATCATTCTAAGATAATCACGGCTTGTTATAAATGATGTGATAAAAGTCCTCAAAGTGGCTCATAAATGCGTTGATGGATAGTTTTTGGTATGATTATGACCGTGGTGATTCTTATATAGTCATGACCATTGATAATTTGATGAAAATCCTCGACCGTGGTATGCGATGATGATTAGATGTGGTGGTTTATTTATTGTCGAGTCTCAAATGATAAAAAATTGATGAAAACCTTTTTAAAACCTAAAAGATAGTAGATTTTATTCTCTACTCGACTCTTTTAATGGATTGCATATTTCACCGCAGCTTAAACCGGTTGTTTATTGTATTTTATCGCTTTAACATCATTGAAAGCTAATGATAATTTATTCTCGCATTATCTTAGTCATAATATTTCTTATCGGGCTAGTTGAGCTCACCTTTTCTTTCACACCGCTCTCTTCGTGAAATGAGAACATAGTCGGGACGAGCCTGGGAACTGAGTAATGGTCCGCAGAGGATAGCATTAGTAGTCCTCACTATTCTCGTGAAATAGTGTGATAATAGTTGTAATGAGGACTCCTTTTGAGTTTGTATAATATCTAGTAGACAATATTTGTATTCAAACTCACAGCTTTATGTCGTATTGTATACCGACGCTTATATTAGTAAGTTGTATTTGAATTTATGTACCATGTAAGTGGCGACCCAAGATGGGTGACGTATACCTAATTTTGGGGGCGTCACAAAGCATCCTATTTATAGGAAAATAGAAAGGATACTATGCAATAAAATATAATATATATATATATATATATATATATATTATCATCAATATTTTTAACAATATTTATCATCATTATTATAATTCACAATATTAATTGACCAGGTCGTTCCTAGGAAAGAGGTGGCTTTCCAATAAGGATTTCTCCCTATTGGCGCGCAATTAGGTGACCAAACCTCTCCTTGACAGAACTTCTAGACATCGTTAATATTGAAAATAATAATATTAATAACTTTGTTATCTCAATTATTGATTTAATAATATATAAAATATCGACAATAATTGAATCAAATAACGTGAGATACTATGCAGCAATTACTGTAGTAATAATTAAACAAAACTGAGTGACTTCTCATATAAGCATCAATAATCAATACCGTGTGCTACTATGCAACCACGCGTATTACTGTACTTTTACTACCGAGTATTTTAACAGTTTTAAAGGTAAAACTTCCGTCATTATTTTTAAAAATATTTTTGTCGTTTTCTCAATCCGACAATAATTCCGTTGTGGGGTCCACCAATGAATGTGCCGTCATACGGATATTCCTCGACAAAAAGAAAATTCCCCAACCAAACAAATTTTATACAACAACTTGCATACTTTTCAAATGTTATAAATATTACCGACAACTATAACATTATCTCAAATCCACACCATAATTTTGAAAAAAATATTTCGAGAAAATTAAATGTTTATTCGAAAAATTTGGGATTTTACAAATTCGATAACTGTTAGTTGAGCTATATTATGCCATGAGAATGTTGATATATATATATATATATATGAAATGCATATGAGATATATATGAAATGTGAAAGTTGATCTTTGATGATATGCTTGTGATATAAACTTATTTGTCTGTTATATGAGAAGTAACATGCGTAGTAAATATTGATTGATTATGAATGCATGATCTGTGTATGTTATTATATGCTATGTGCTTCATGAAAACTGTTAGAATTATTGGGCTGTCGAGCTCACACTTGCAAATAACCACTTTTACAGGTTAAGGATACACGGTAAAGGTTACATGCTACTTGATTGATAAAGTTCAATAGTATCGAAGGAGATTGATTTATTATTTAACTAGATGCTCTTGAACCATGTTTAGGTTCTATTAGATGTACATGATAATAGTTTATAATGTGTAATACATGTTAAGTTGTAAAGTTGTACTAGGCGGTACATAGTGAAATTTGAATTGAGATGTAAATCTTTATTCAGTAATTCGAATAGAAGGAATCATAACATAATTTAATTCATGGATTTGTAATTGATTCAAGTTAAGAAATCAATAAAAGATTATTTCTCAAAGTAGATTGAAAAAGTTTAAATTATTCCGCATATTTTTATAACATTGAATATGATGTAAAACAGAAATGGTAAATGACCAATATTTGAAACTTATAATAGTTTGAGGTCATTATACATAGATCCTGGATATGGAAAGAATTTATATTCTAAATTGTAATAAGTAAGGTTATATTCACTTAAGCTATGAATAAAAAATATAATAGTTTGACGATAGTAGTATCGTGGCTGACCAGATTCGAGGTTCGAAGGGACCTGGATTTGGGGGCATCACAATAACTACTATGCGTGGCTATGTGACTAATAGTTGATGTGTATGATTATATAATTGTGTAGGGCACGTGAAGTGCAGATAACTGTAAGCCGTTAATCTATTATTGGTAAACAACAATCAAGGCAAGTCTTTCGGTTCCTATTTTCTACGTGGACTTGATGAACTATTTTAAATTGCATGATATGTTATATGTGTTGTAAGCGAGCATGATATGTTATACATGTTGTAATTATGAAATGTTAAAGTCAATTTATGACTACATTGTTTTGGTTAAATAATGATGATTGAGTAAGGAACTCAATCTTTATATTTGCTATATGAATTAAAGCATGTATGCTATGTTATTGTAATTATTAGGATATGTATGTTAGGCATATTATTATGTGCTATGTGATGCATGAAAACTGTTAGAACTTGCTGAGCTATCGAGCTCACTCTTACAAATAATAATTTTTGCATGTCAAGATTTCAAGGTAATGATATGTGCTAAGTGAATTATAGAGATCAATATTCACGAAGACTACTTATATTTTATGAGAAATGTATTAAATATTTTGAATGTAACATGTTGTTGAATTTTAAGTTGAGCTATCCAGTGTATATGGATATCTATTTATGATGTAAGGTTTTGTATAGTCATTTTGTTGCAACGATTCATGATATAAATTTGAATCGAAGAGATATAATGTAAAGGTTGTGATTTAGGGCAATACATAAGGAAATGTATAAAATTTTAAATATTCTGCATTTTTAGTGATTTTAATATGGAATAATGATGTAAAGATAGATTAAAAGTGTATTGTTAACGATCTAGAAGGAGAATATTATTGTATAAATTTTGGGGTCATTACAAGTAAACTCTAGGCAGGACTTTGAAATGTAAATATGTATATGTATATGTGACGCCCCCAAATCCGGGTATATTCCAACCCGACAGATGGTGCTACACGGTACTCATAATCATACATTTATTCTATTGAAACAACAACACAATGAGTGTATTAACTACATTCTTATTACATTCATAATAAATCCTTTCCCAGGTTCAGAAACCGAATACATTATTTGTTGTTCATAAGTATAATACATACAAACATGCTAGTCTATTACAGGATAACTAACTATCCATCTTAGCTTTACATTTATCTTTCTTAGAACCCTCAGTTCGTTTGGCCTTAGCTGCAATCATATAATTCAAGAAAGAAGTGAGCATAACTAGCTCAGCAAGTCTAACAAAGGATAATATAAATACCATATCGAGAATTATATGATTATCTCCCATAACTGAACAAATAGTTCTGAAGTACTATGAAACATTGACTAGTACTTCTCATTCCATAACAACAATTCCAAAGTATATATAATAGCTTAGGAATTCTGAACCGGTCGAAAGACCATGAACTTACTCTTTTCATTTTCATACATGAAAAGGACAACCTGGCAATAAGACCATAAGTCCGATATTTCTTACGAGCACTTCTAGGAGATCAGCCTATAGTACTCTATGTTGATCAACACTCATTCATTAAACGTATTTACGTTTAAGTTTTGGCAACCTCACGTGCCCATCGAATAATCGATGAAAATACATTTGTTTGTTCAGATACAAACTTACCTTGAATCTGTACCAAATACTTGGCGTATAATAGCATTAATAGTTCTATATCGAAAGACATATAAACAAATTAATCTAACTCTTAAGAACAGTCTAGCCGAGTTAAAACTGGCATCGACCCTTTCGTAAAATAATTCATGCATCTCAGAACATTAATCACAGAGAACTTGGCTAACACGAAGGTTAGACAAACGTTAAGAAAACTTGCCTTTAAGAGTCTTCAAATATAATATTCAATAGCTTCTCGCCTTACTCAATTAACAAACAACACACAAGGCATATTACGAAGATTAATCTCGAGCTTTTTAGCAAGCTTTGGAGGAGTATTTCGAGAGAGATTTTCAGACGATTGCATTCTAGGCTACGAGAAGGGTGTTTTTTTCAATATTCTTCATCTTAGGCTATTATTTGTAATCAAAAGAATGTTTTCTATGATTTATTCAAGTGTTTTATTTCATTTATTATGAACTAATTCACTTTTTAGGCTTATGATGGATCTTTAAGTGAAACGATGATTTTTTGTAAACTTTGATTTCCATTTCAATAATCTATTTCCAGCTTTATCTATATTGATTTGAGCTTGAATTTATGAATTGCCCGATCAACAATTCTTTGTGGATTTGTATGGAATCGAGAGAGGATATTCAAATCTAGACCTAATTAATATAAAGCATGTGTTCATGAATTTTGTGAATAAAGAAATCTTGATGAATGTTAAGGTAGAGATATGCTTGACATCGCATGTAATCGGGATAGAGAACTTATTCTTAAACCTTCTTTAATTGTAATTCACATAGAGATATAGTGAGTTAGTTAGTTAAAGGTGTTTAACTTGTTTCTATCTTAATTGTGGATTTAAGTTAATACGGTATTAGTGCATCGAGAGGTGGTTAATACTACGTTCGTGTTCTTGATTAATAAACCGGGATAGTGAATTGAATTGGAATAAAGGTGTTAAAATCGAGTGAAGCTTAGGGTGAAATCATAAGTCTAATTCTCCATTAATTGTTTGAAATTCCAGATTTTGATATTTGTGATTGTTTTGTGATAGTTTATTTATTCTTTAATTTAGAGTCTTTAATTTTAATTATTGAGTTGATTAGTTTAATAAAATTAGGATTAATAGGAAATTGGTAATTGTAAGTTAAGATTATTGCTAGTTAGTCTCTCTGGGAACGATACTCTACTCATCACTCTATTACTTGTTGACCACGTATACTTATACTGTGTGTGCATGTGCGTATATTTTACCCAACACAAGTTTTTGGCGCCATTCTTGGGGACAATTTAGTATAAATCTTAATAGTTTTACAATATCGCTTTAATTAATCCAGTTTTACATTTTTATTTTTTTTTTTTTCCTTCTTCTTATTCGTGTGTTTGAAGCGGTTTATGCAAACTCGGTCCAAAAATCCGCACTTGCTGCCTTTTTTGGACGACATCGAGAAAAAAAGTTTTTCAGGTTAAGTAAGTGGATCAAGGAAACGAGGCAAGAATTTGAAACATCCGAGAAAAGAAGAGAAATGGCAATGGCAAGAAGATCGAAAAAGCGTTAAGGGACTTCGCCACACCCAAGGTGACCGAATCTGCATCAAGCATCATCACCAGTTCCACATAGCTAGTCGCTAACACATTTGAAATCAAGCTCGAACGATTCAAATGATTCGAATTCATTCAGTTCATTTTTGGGGATTGGCAAATGACGATCCGAATGAACATCTAGTCGACTTTTTGAGATTTGCGACACACTTTTAGGTACAATGGGGTGTCGATGATGCGGTGAGACTTCGCTTGTTCCCATTCACTTTACTTTACACAAGGCGAAGAGAGTTGGTTGCATTCTCTACCGCTCCGGGATCGATCACTACATGGGAGGACTTAGCTCGAAAATTCTCGCCAAATTCTTTCCACCGGCCGAAAACGCAAAAAGATGAGGAACGAGATAACAATGTTTGAGCAAAGAAACATGGGGAGTCGTTATATGAGGCATGGGAGATATAAAAGAATTGCTCGAAAAATGCCCACATCATGGATTACCCAAGTGGTCGCAAATGAACACCTTTTACAACGGACTACATGGGAATCTCGAAACTAGTATCGATGCAATGCGTCGGCGTCAGGAGCATTCATGGCCAAGAGTTACGAGGAAGCCTATGATTTGATTGAAACCATGGCGGCTAACAACTACCAAAGGCCCACAACAAAAGAATGACACAGCAAAAAGCAAAATGGGGTTTAGAAGTGGATGGTGTGATGACTATACAAGCAAGCATTTTCAGCACTTTCAAAGAAGTTGGATTCTATGATGGGGCACAGCACAACAAACAAGCAGCAAACAAGCAAGCGCTATATGTGAGTTGTGCGCGAGAGCACCACCAACGGATCAATGCGCGATTAATCCAAATCTCATCGCAAGCGCTTTTTGGGCAATTATAATAATAATTCCATGAAATACATACCGTAATACATACAATCAAGGAAATAGGAATCATCCAAATTTCTCGTGGAGCAATAATCAAGAACATCAAGCTCCACGATATCATATCCCCCCAGTTTTTCGTAATCACCAACAACCAACCCAACATCATGAAAAAAAATCGATTTTGAGGAATTGGTGTCAAAGTATATAACTAGTAATGAGGCAAAGAATGAAAAAAATCAAGCAATAGCCATCAAGAACTTGGAAAATCGGATGGGGAAAATTGCCTTAGCACTAAATAACAATAGACCAAGGGACCCTACCAAGCGATACAGAGAGAGAAATCCAAGGGTAACCATGAATAAAGTCAAAGCAATTACATTGAGGAGTGGAAAAACATCTCGAGGGTACTAATGCAAAAATTCAAATGACTCTTGATGAAAAAAAAGTTGATGATAATAACGTGATTGAAGGAAGAGGAGGGTGAGGATAAGGAAGGAGTGAGGAAACAAAAAGCTAAACAAATAATAATAAATTGTTTATCCATCCACCACCACCATTTCAAAGAGAGGGTCCAAAAATAAAATTAGACAAGCAATTCAAGAAAGTTTTTGGAAGTGTTCAAGAAACTTCAGATCAACATTCCATTTGCGAAGCCCTAGAGAGCAAATGCCGAAGCTACGCAAAAAATTTATGAAAGGGATTCTGTCAAGGAAGAAGAAATGGGAAGATTTTGAGACAACAGCACTAACAGAGAGGTAGTGTAGTGCATATTACAAAAACCACCAAAAAACTCAAGGACCCGGGAGTTTCACTATTCCATGCACGATCGATCGAAATGCATTTTTTAAAAAAGTGTTTATGTGATTTGGGGGCGTGTGTAAACCTTATGCCATTGTCAAGATATACACAAATTGGGTTTGCCCGCGCCAAGACCTACAAATATTTCATTATTATTGTGGCGGATAGGTCAGGTCACACATATCCCGAGAGGCATAGTAGAGAGACATTTTAGTGAAAGTGGATAAGTTTATATTCCCCATGGACTTTATCATTCTCGATTTTGAGGAGGACAAGAACATCCCAATTATCCTAGGGAGACCATTTTTTTGGCCACGGGTAGGACACTCATAGATGTACAAAAAGGAGAACTTACTATGAGGGGGTCAAGATCAAGAAATAAAATTTAATGTGTTCAAGGCCATGAAAATTCCTACTGATGAGGAAGAATGTTTTTTCGAATGGATTTAATTGAGCAAATCATCGCGAAGATATGAGCAAGAGTTTGGTCAACGATCCGTTAGAAACAACTTTATTGGGGATGAAGAGGTCGACGACCCGAATTTGTGATTACTTACAAATGCTAGACTCATTGCCACGAAGTTTCCAGATTCGTAACACCGCTTGAACCATTGCACACACGAGGAGAGAGTAGCAGAAAAAAAATGAAACCATCATTGGAAGAGCCACCAAAGTTGAACTTAAGCCACTCCCCCTAACACCTCGTATGCGTGTTTTTAGCAATTCAAATTCTTTACCTTGTTATTATTTCAAATTTGCACTTAACGAATTGCGGGAAGAAAAAGTTGTTGAGGGTGCTTAGGGAACACAAATCGGCTATTGGGTGGACGATCATGGATATATAAAGGGAATTAGCCCTTCATTTTGCATGCACAAGATTTTGATGGAAGATGAGGCAAAACCAACGGTGGAGCAACAACGACGACTTAACCCTTAACCCTTTATGAAGGAAGTTGTGAAGAAGAAAATTTTGAAGTGGTTGGATGCCGGTATCATCTACCCGATTTTTTTAAGAAATGGGTTAGTCCGGTCCCAAATCGTGTGTGTTTAAAAAAGGAGGAATGACTGTGGTGCGAATGATGAGGACAACGAAATAATACCAACTAGAATAAAATGATGAAGTTGTTGGAGGTTGCATGGATTATAGAAAAAAATGAACAAGGCAACCCGAAAAGACCATTTCATTTTCCGCCTTTTATTGATCAAATGTTGGATAGATTGGCGGGACATGATGTATTATTATTTGTTGGATGGATACTCTGCTATAATAACCGATAGTCATCGCTCCGGAGGATCAAGAAAAGATGACATTCACGTGTGCTTACTATGGCACATTTGCATTCATTCGGAGGATGTCATTCGGGTTATGCAATGCACCTGCAACTTTCCAACGGTGTATGATGGCCATTTTTTCGAGATATGGTGGAGAAAAAAATTGAAGTCTTCATGGATGACTTTTTTTTCTATGGGGACAACTTTGATATTTGCTTAAAAAATCTGGTCATGGTGTTGCAAAGATGTAAGGATACTGACCTCGTACTCAATTGGGAAAATGCCACTTCATGGTTGAAGAGGGCATAATTTTGGGCCATAAGGTATCGGCTCAAGGATTGAGGTTGACAAAGCAAAGTCTGAAACAATCGAAAAAACCGCCTCCACCGAGCTCGCTTAAGGGTATTAGGAGTTTCTTGGGGACATGCGGGGGTTCTACAGAGGTTCATAAAAAGACTTCTAAAAAAATTGAAAACCTCTATGCAGTCTTTTTTTTAAGGATGCTATTTTTCAGTTTTGATGAAGAATGCAAGTCAACTTTTTTGATTATTAAAAAGAAAATCGACTACAACCCCCCGATCGTCGTGCATCGGATTGAACATATGCCATTCGAGCTTATGTGTGATGCAAGTGACTACGCTATTGGGGTTATTTTTTTGGGCCAACGACGAGACAAGGTGTTTCACGCCATATATACTATGCAAGCAAAACACACTACAGAGACTCAAATGAATTACACAACCACACAAAAAGGAATTGCTTGCAGGTGGTGTATATGTTTTGACAAATTTTGGGCTACTTGATCGGGACTAAGGTGATAGTAGTACACACACCACCATGCGGCGATTCGATTACTTAATAATATAAAAAAAAGGATGCTAAGCCACGCCTTATCCCGATGGATTCTCCTACTTCAAGAGTTTGACTTAGAAATAAAGGATAGAAAGGGGACGGAGAAACAAGTAGCCGATCACTTGTCTAGGTTGGAAAACCAAGGAAAGCAAAAGAAGATAAATGTGAAATTAATGAATCATTCCTGATGAGCAAATGTTTGGGATTTCTAGCAGAGATTCTTGGTATGGGGATTATGCAAATTTTCTTGTGAGCAACATTCTACCACCGACTCACAAGACAACAAAAAAAGAAAATTTCTTCATGACGTGAAATGGTACATGTGGGATGAACCATATTTGTTCAAGCAAAGGCAAACCGAAAAAAAATGATTAGACGGTGCGTCCCCCCCTATGAAGTGAAGAACATTCTGCATGATGAGTGTCACTCATCGCGCGTATGGCGGACATTATGGGAGTGAGAGGACAAGAAAGAAAGGTGTTGTAATCTGGGTTTTATTGGCCTACATTATTCAAGGATGCCCACCATTTTGTCAAACAAACAATGCGATAGGTGTCAAAGGGTGGGCAACATTTCGAAAAATGGAATGAGATGCCTTTACAAACGATTCTTGAAGTGGAAATCTTTGATGTATGGGGTATCGATTTCATGGGGCCATTCCCTTCATCTTTGAACAATCAATATATTCTACTCACAGTGGATTACGTATCGAAGTGGGTTGAAGCTGCAACACTACCATCAAACGATGCCAAGGTGGGTCCTCAAATTCCTACAAAAAACATTTTCACGAGGTTTGGCACGCCAAGAGCAATCGATGACGAAGGTAGTCAGTTCTACGCAATAAGTCCTTTACTCTTTTTGGCCAAGTATGGGGTCAACCACAAGGTAGCTACAACATATCACCCCCAAACCAAAGGATGTGTGAGGTATCAAACAGAGAAGTTAAGAAGATATTAGAGAAAGTGGTGAATCCGAAGTCGAAAAGATTGGTCGCTTAGATTGATTTATGATTATGGGCATACCGGATCGCATATACAAGACACCAATCGGGATGTCACCATATCAACTACTATATCGGAAGGCATGTCACTTACCGGTCGAAGCTACAACATAAGGCATATTATTGGGTTCAAAAACTCAATTTTGATCAAGCAAATTGTAGGGGAGAAAGAGACTACTTCAATTGAATGAACTCGATGAATTTCGCCTTCACGCCTATGAGAATTCCAAAATATACAAAGAAAAAGTAAAAAAGATGGCACGACCGTAAAAAATTGCATCGAACATTCGAGCCGGGTCAATCAATCCTTTTTTTCAACTCACTCACCTACGATTGTTCCCTCCTGAAAGCTTAAATCGAGATGGTCGGGACCATTCACTATCAAACGGGTTTTCTCTCTCATGGCGCAGTGGAACTCTACAATCGCAATCCAATAGAAACGCTTCAAAGTCAATGGACATCGCGCTTTAAAGCATTATTGGGGTGGAGAAGCCAACACCGACGTGATCGCCATCACATCACATCGGCCACACACAACATAAAGAGAAGTAGTCAGTCGAACGACTTAAAATCAAGCGCTAATTGGGAGGCAACCCAATCTTTAGTTTATTTCTCATATTTTTTCATTCATATTTGTTAAAATATAGTTTTTTATTAAATTACTAGGTAGTAGAATACAATAAAAGTCTCATTAATCTCTCCATAATACATCATGTTATCAATAACTCACTAAACTCTCATGTTTTATTCATGCATCATGGATGGAAATGATGATCATTAAGTGAGTTACAATGAAGCAAAAGAAAAAAAAAAAAGAAAAGAGAGAGTCAAGAAGAAGGCATGCTCACGAGGTGGGCCCCTTAGGACTACAACTACAACCCCTACCAAGGGGGGTCTCCAAAAAATGTTTAAGAAGAGCATGCACCAATCGGGGGGGGCCTCATCAAACACTTACACAACCCCACCGGGGGGGGTCCCAAAACCATCAAATATAGATGAAGAAGCAGCATGCCAAGGGCTTTAACCTTATTAGCATACCCCTCACCCAAGCCAGGGGTCCCTAACCAAAAACTTCTCCCATAACTTCTTCAACTAAACTTCCTCCATTCCCAATCACACCCACTTCCCCACCCCACTTCCCACTACCCTCCACTACCCCACCAACCACCAATACCACCACCACCCACCACCACTACTACTACTCTTCCCATACTCCATTAACCATACCCCCATTCTTCATTCTTTTTCCCACCTCTTCAGAAGCCATTCTTCCACCTCTCATATATACCACATCTATATATCACTATTCATCTCATACAATTGATATATAGATTCATAGAGGTATACTTGAGAGCTAGAGAGAGATCAAATTGAAAAGTTTTTGGGAGAGAGCTAAGGAAGTCAAGCAATAGAGAGAGAATCATCATGGCTTCACAATCATCTTCTAAAAACCAAAGGGGAGAGAGAGTTCACGGGCCATCTCAACCAACCCGCACCTTTCGACCGAAAATTTTGAAGTGTCACCCACCACCGACGGTAGATGACTACATGCTCACCAAAGCCCTTACACCGAGAGCTGGGGTTGGCACCGATCCTAACGATGGGGAGATGATGCCTCAAATTTATCAAAAGGGGGGACAAAATTCACCGAAGAGCCGAAACCCACCGTTGGTAAACATTGTCAAAGAATTTATATGCAAACGCCGAGGACAAAAGAACCATTCCACGCGTTTGTGCGAGGTCGGTTGGTTCCATTCAATCAAAGATGCAATCAACACACACTACTAACTACAATCATGGGTACCTCCTCCACCGCCATTATGCTCATCTACGAAATTTTCGATCCGACTATGATGCTATAATCACGGAGATGACAAAAAGCCGGAACATCTTGGATGAAAGGTCGGAAGGGAGGCACCGTGTTCCATAGCAAGGACCTTAGCCGGTATGGAAAAAATCTGGTACGCATTCCTATGGCTAAAATTGCTTCCATCCCAACACACCTCGGACGTCACCAAAGAGAAGGCGTTACTGTTGTACGCCATTTTGCGAGATTTCATTATCGACGTCGGGGCCATTATTTGTTTCTCCATCCGCCGATGTTTACGTGGAAAATTTTCGGGCGGCTTACCACACCCATCACTCATTTGTGGGTTGTGTCGCAATGCAGGGGTGAGATGGTCCGACGACGAGCCCACACAAATGCCGCTTGCGCTGCTTGATTCTAGAATGATAGCGCGGTATTCAGATATGGGGCGGGGGGCGAGTCACATCACATCGTGGTCCGGGGTTTATTTTTTTTTTCGGCTTGATTCGAAAGACGAAGTTGATGCTACTGAGAGACATCGGGGAGGATGATGAAGATGATGGGAGATCAAGGGATCGAAGGTAGTAAGCAGTAGTCGAGGCCATATCCATCCTCGGTTCCTTGATTTTCAAAATCAAATGAATGCGCACAACAAAGCAGCGACACGTCGAAAAATGCGCGATTGATTGGCAATGAGGCAAGATCACATGTTTGATGCTATGAATGCGATCTTTTTCCTCACTCAACACAACCCTTCAAAGCTTCAACCCCAACCCACCCAATTTCCATATCAATGAAATTTTGACCCAATGCCGAGGTTTCCACCAAGTGATTCGATTTAGAAGAAGAACAACAACCACCTCCTCGGACTTTAAGCGATAGCAGCAGGAAGTCCTCACGCGTTTATTTTGATTATTCATCCAATGAGGACATTGTATTACTTAAGTTTGGGGATTTAAATACATGTTTGCATGCATATGTAGTATTTAGGTTGGTTTTTTTTTGTCATTTTAATTTTAATGTTGCATATTAATTTAGATAATGATTGCATATGCAGCTTAGGTGCATACATAGTAGTTTAGGTTAATGTTTATTATTGATTGTAAATAGTTTTTATAAATAGTGCATTTTTATTTTATATATATAAAAAAAAATAAAAAAAAAAGTTAGTTAAATATTATTGTGTTTGCATAAGTCCATCAATGTTGTAGTTCATATTATTTTTATTTGCCAATGATGAGATTGATAATAAGTTAACAAATATAAATATTGATTATTAGAACTGTGATACAATTTCTATTATGAATCGAATCTTGAGCTTGTTTGAAAATCGGTATAAAAAAGGTTAAGCACGAATAATAACATCTTTGTTGATTGGTCGGGCCAAATTGATACATAAATAGTCTCTAAAGGATAATGCTAGAGTAAATGAGAAAAAAACAAGGATAGATAATAAAAAAAGAAAAAATTAGCAAGAACCTAAGTTTGGGGGATGATATGTGGGGTATATAAGCTTTATATATAAAAAAAAAAAAATATATATATATATATATATATATATATATAGTGACTAGTCTTGTTTTGGGGCTTTGTTACTTGAGCAAGTACGCCCGAGGGGATTGTCTTTACACCTAGCGCCCTAAGGTCTTTTATGGTCCGGAGTCGTCGGTTGGTTGAAAGCTCGCTAAGGGGTAGCACTATCGTCTAATGGGATGAGACATTGCGCATACCATGTATATATATATAAAATAAAAAAAAAAAAAAAAAAAAATGGGAAAAAAGAGCAAAAAAGCCCCCGAAAAAAAAAAAAAAAAAATATATATATATATATATATATATATATATATATATATAAAGTATAAGTACTCGCTTTGAACCCCCCCGAGATTAGTGATTGTTTAGTTTTAGTTGAACTTGTCTATTTTTTTGAAATTTTTAAGTTTGCATTGTATGATTCCTTCTTCTAAGAATTTGATTATGTATTGAATTTGAGTCCATATCGCTTATCATGGATGTTGATCACACACACACACACACACACACACATACCATACCAATGATGGCTTGAGATTTGAGGATTAAAATGGAATTGTAGATTGGTTTTGGTGATTGATATTGTATAGTTGCTTGTTTTTTTTGAGGCCGTTAAGATAATCTTGATTCTCGCGATATTGTTGGATTCAAAAGCATATAAGTTAGATCATATTCATTTCATTTCATCTCATTGCATTGCATTGTATGTAGTTTTTTTGCTTCGAGAGGACTAAAGACGGTTTAAGTTTGGGGATTTTGATAAGTGGATTTTATATACGCGAATCAATGTCCATTTCATGCTTATTTGTTGCTAAATTCTTGTGATCATGTTCATTTTTACTTGTTTTATGTTATTTTTTGTGTAGGATGGTTGTTGTGGCATTTAACGGATATTTGGAGTTATTTGGGATGATTTGAAGTCAATTGGAGCAAAATTGAAGAAAAATTGAAGTTGAAGAAATCAATGAAGTATGAAGTGAAGAAAATTGGATAATATATATATATATATCAAAGGGGGTCTTTAATCATTTTAGATCAGAGATAGTAGGTAGCCAGGCAAGCGTGTTTATATTATATACACCCCGGGGGGGGGGGTCTTCATCTTCATTAACAGAAAGGTGTAGGTACCAAAAGGGGGCATATATATCATGAACCCCCAAGGGGGGGGGTCGATTTTTGTGTTATTCTGTTATTGATTGAAAAATTTCTTGGGCATGGTTTCTAGCATTTTGATTACAATGGAACTCTAATTGAAGGAAATTTTTGGGTGGGACTTGTGTGTTGGACATCTATTACTCAATTAACAACAAATTAAACAACACACACAACAAGGCATATTACGAAGATTAATCTCGAGTTTTTTCTTAAGCAAGCTTTGGAGGAGTATTTTTCAGGAGATTTTTGAGACGATTGCAATTTTAGGCTACGAGAAGGGTGTTTTTCAATATTCTTCATCTTAGGCTATTATTTGTAATCGAAAGAATGTTTTCTATGATTTATTCAAAGGTTTATTTCATTTATTATGAACTAATTCATTTTTTTTTTAGCTTATGATGGATCTTTAAGTGAAATCGATGATTTTGTAAACTTTGATTTCCATTTCAATAATCTATTTCCGCTTTATCTATATTGATTTGAGCTTGAATTTATGAATTGCCCGATCAACAATTCTTTTTGGATTTGTATGGAATCGAGAGATATTCAAATCTAGACCTAATTAATATAGCATGTGTTCATGAATTTTGTGAATAGCAAAATCTTGATGAATGTTAAGGTAGAGATATGCTTGACATCGCATGTAATCGGATAGAGAACTTAATCTTAAACCTTCTTTAATTGTAATTCACATAGAGATATAGTGAGTTAGTTAATTAAGGTGTTTAACTTGTTTCTATCTTAATTGTGGATTTAAGTTAATACGGTATTAGTGCATCGAGAGGTGGTTAATACTACGTTCGTGTTCTTGATTAATAAACTGGGATAGTGAATTGAATTGGAATAAAGGTGTTAAAATCAGAGTGAAGCTTAAGGTGAAATCATAAGTCTAATTCTCCATTAATTGTTTGAAATTCCAGATTTTGATATTTGTGATTGTTTTGTGATAGTTTAATTATTCTTTAATTTAGAGTCTTTAATTTTATTTTTGATCATTGAATTGATTATTTAATAAAATTAATAAATTAATAGGAAATTGGTAATTTTAAGTTAAGATTATTGCTAGTTAGTCTCTGGAACGATACTCTACTTTCGATTAGTATTCATACAATATTCGTATTATACGTCGTAATATTCTTTATACTATACTCGTATTCTAACTAGTATCATACTCGTATATTGTGCATATAATAACCCTAATCATTGTATGCTAACATTTTCTTCTCAGAAATCACTTTCCCTAACCCTTAGGTTTTACGTCCGCAGGCGAAAACATCGTTTGCCATAACTGAAATATTATTGGATATTCCATCTCGTCTTAGAATTCTATCATTACTTGTTTCCCAGAATTTCAAACTTAATTCCCGAGTAGAAATGGATGAATAGTGTTTTTACGAAAATTTCTCAGAAAACTTCTATTTTCGTCTTGGAATTTCAAAACAATTAATTCTAGCACATAGCCCGAATCCTAACCACATCCGCACATTCTTGGTCATAAAATGACCTTCAAATAGCTTACTCACATAAATAATCAATTAAATTCATTTAATGCACATAATCAAATAAAAATTTAATTGATTTAAAAATTTGATTTTCTCGGACGTTACATTCTCCTCCCTTATAAGGATTCTATTCCCAGAATCTTGCAATAATTACATAAACAAATGAGAAAAATTTTCCTTTATTTTACTTTCGAGTTCCCACGTTGCTTCTTCGGCATTGTGGTTCCTCCAAATCACCTTCACCGAAGGTATTATCTTATTTTTTAAAACTTGCTCCTTCCTATCAATAATTTGAACTGGAAGTTCTTCATACATTAAGTCTTTTTCTATCTAAATAGATTCATAGTCTATTACGTGTTTATAGTCCGGTTTATAGGGACGCAACACTGTCACGTGAAACACATTATCTATACGTTCCATCTCTGGAGGTAAAGCTACTTCAAAAGCTACCTCTCCTACCCTTCTTAAAATTTCAAAAGGATATATAAACCTTGGAATTAACTTCCCTTTCTTCCCAAAATGTATCTTCCATTTCTATGGAAATACTTTCAAAAAGACATATGAACCCACTTCAAATTCCCTCTTCTCTCGGTGAGGATCTTCATACTTCTTCTGCCTATCTTGATCCTCTACCAATTGAGTACGTATTAACTTTACCATGTCCACCGTCTGTTGTACCATCTCAGGTCCCAACATCCGACGTTCACCTACTTCATCCCAGCACAATGGAGTTCTGCACTTCCTCCCACACAACGCTTTGTAAGGCGGCATGCCTATACTAGCGTGAAAACTATTCTTGTACACGAATTCCACCAAAGGTAGATGTTCGTCCCAACTCCCCTTGAAATCCATAATGCAAGATCTTAACATATCTTCAAGCGTTTGAATTATTCGTTCACTTTGTCCATCCATTTGAGGATGATACGTCGTACTCAATTTTAACTGTGTTCCCATTTCCTTTTGTAAACTCCTCCAAAAGTTCGATGTGAATCATGGATCACGATCTAACACAATCGAAACAGGTACTCCATGTCTTGAAATAATTTCTTTGACATACGGTTTAGCTAATTGTTCTAGGTTATACCTAACTCCTATTGGTAGAAAGTGAGCCAATTTCGTCAACCGATCCACTATAACCCAAATAGCGTTGTATCCCTTCCTTGTCGTTGGAAGTCCCACCACAAAATCCATTGTGATATGCTCCCATTTCCACTCTGGAATTTCTAATGATTGCAATAACCCACTAGGTCGTTTGTGCTCAGCCTTAACTTTCTGACAAGTTTAGCACTTACTAATATATCTGCTATCTCCCTTTTCATGTTTTGCCACCAAAAGTTCTATCGAAGGTCTTGATACATCTTTGTACTACCTGGATGTATCGAGTACCTCAAACTATGGGCCTCACTCATTATCTCTTCTTTTAACTCGTAATTATTTGGAACCCAAATTCTTCCTTCAAAATGAAGCAATCTCCTTGTCAAGGTTATACTTAGTCTTCTCTTCATCTTCCATCCTTTTCCTCATTTGTTCACATTCCTTGTTGCCTAATTTCACTTCCTTAACTCGTTCCACTATGGTCGGTTGAGTCTCCATTGAGAATAACATCCCTACTGCTTCATCTGGTAATTTAACTTCTAACTCCATTCACACTATCTCTGTTACTAACTCATTCTAAGTCGTTAACATTGACACCTTCTCTCTACCCTTCTTACTTAGTTCATCGGCTACACCATTTGCTTTCCCCGAATGATATAAGATATCATAATTGTAATCTTTTATCAAATCCAACCATCTTCTCTGCCTCATATTCAACTCCTTTTGTGTGAAGATATACTTCAGACATATATGGTCCGTGTATATCTCACACTTCTCCCTATATAAATAATGTCTCCATATTTTTAAGGCAAAAACCACCGCTGCCAATTCTAGGTTATGAGTTGGATAATCCTTCTCATAATCCTTCAACTGACGTGACGCACACGCAATGACCTTCCCATGTTACATGAGCACGCAACCCAGTCCTCTATGCGAAGCATCGCTATACACTACAAAATTTCCCATATCATCTAGCAAAGACAATACAGGTGCCTCACTTAACCTTCTTTTTAGTTCCTGGAAACTATTCTCACACTTCTCCATCCACACATACTTTACCGACTTCCTTGTCAAATTTGTCAACGGAGTAGCTGTTGGGATTTTGGCACATCAAAGCAATGCACAGCGGATTATAAATTGAACATAGCAAAAATAATTTTCGAAACCCAAAACAGGTTCCATGCGAAACAAATATTAATTCAGTGCTAAGAGATTATACCGATTATGAAATAGCTTCTGAAACGCTTCGAATCTCCAACGCAATTCCTCACAAAACTACGTCTCTATGGTATCCACACGAACGCACGTGAACCGTCGCATGATTCTGTAAAGGGAGCTGCGGTACTAGCCCCCAAAGGAACTATATTTTTGATTTTCTCTCTAATCTCTCTCTAAGAGCGGCTAGGGTTTTAATTTATGATTCTCTACCTAAATTGGCTGATATATTATCTATATATAGTAGTCAAAAAAGGATTAATCAAAACCTAATCTTATTAAAAACCTAAAATCCGAATTTATATATATTATATATTAATTAAGTCTTACTTAATAAATAAACATATATATACAAATTATCCTATTAATTTAAATTCGTAATTTAAATACTATCAATCATATTGATATATTTAAGTCCTTTCAATTTAAATTAATTCCATTTTAATTACGTTCTATGTGTGTGACCTTATATGTTATTATTACGTTAGAAATAATTTTAAAATCATATTATAAAATTATAAACAGTGAGCGGCATCTAGTAATGCATCACTGCTACCCAAGTAATAATAAGATCGATGATTCGATGCAACTTTTTCGTGACCAATGTTACAATGTAATTTAATCCTTTTAACCTTGACATCCTAGATTAAACTCGAGTCATGAAATGTGTCATACTCTTCATATTTTAATATGAGTTTTCTTGATCAATGAGTAGATTATATGAAACAAATCACTATTTGAGCATGGCCATGCATTTCATAGTCCTACTCAATCAAGAGGCCCATGGATATCACCCCTAATATATAGGAGGGTTAAATTCCATCTAAATCACTCATATTCCTCACACGATTTATGATGTACCCCAATAATCACCTTTATAGTCCACCCTATTAAAGGTGACCTTTGATGATATCAAAGTACATAAATTCCCGTGTAGTAATATAGTGATTTCAGGTCGGAGGATCATTACATCATTGTCACTATGAGAATCACTAATGACACTTTGCATAATGATCCACGTAGAATTCTCATGGCGGGTCTGTCCAGTACATCATTCTCTAACATGTAACTATGCATTGACTTAATATCTCATATATTTATGACCAATGAGATTTGGTCATCAGTCAATCCACATAATAGTCTCAATGCATCATTGTTGTCCCATCAACAATGATACTTGACTAGGGACATTTAAGAGCAATGATACTAATTGTTATTATATAATCTCATGTTCAAGTCAAATACTTGAAACTATATAATTTGTATCACTATTCTAAGGAATTTTATTATGTTAACATTTGTCTAACGCAGTAAATAAAACCATAATAAAATCATTCATTTATTTAATCAAATATAATATCAAAATTTAAGCAATTATATCAAATAATTGGCCTTTAGGGCATAAACTCTAACAGTAGTTATTTTAGAAAAGTACTGGATGAACCTTCTATAGTATCCCGCTAACCTCGAAAAATATTGAACCTCAATTGGCATTTTCGGTTGTTCCCATTCATTAACTGTTTTTACCTTTGCTGGATCCACGGAAATGCCATCTTTATCAATAACATGTCCTAAAAATTGCACTCGTTCAAGCCAAAATTCACACTTAGTGAATTTCGTATACAACTTCTCCTTCCTTTGTGTTTCCAACACTATCCTTAAATGTTCAACATGATCTTATGGGATCTTAGAATAGACTAGACTATCATCGATGAACACTATAACAAACTTGTCCAAATATTGTTTGAACACTCTGTTCATTATATCCATGAATGCGGCTGGCGCATTAGTCAAACCAAATGACAGAACCAGAAACTCGTAATGACCATAACGAGTCCTGAACGTCGTCATAGGTACATCCTTCTTCCTTACTTTCAACTGATGATACCCCGTACGCAAATTAATTTTAGAAAAATACTTTGCCCCTTTTAACTGATCAAATAGTTCATCGATCCTAAGCAGTGGGTATTTATTCTTAATCGTTAACTTGTTCAACTCTCGATAGTCGATACAAAGTCATAACGACCCATCCTTCTTCTTTACAAACAATACCGGTTCTTCCTAAGGAAACACACTCGGTTGAATGTACTTCCTATCTAATAGTTCCTGAAGTTGAACCATTAACTCCTTCATCTCTACTGGTGCCATCCTATATGGTGCCCTTGAAACTGTGCCGCATCTTGCAATGAGATCAATCACAAACTCGACCTCCCTATCCGTGGAAGACCCTTAATTCATCCGAACATACATCCGCGAACTCTTGAACTATAGGTTGTTCATCAGACAAATATCATCTATCTATCTACCCATAAATAAATGCAAACCATGCAATAGATAGAAATAAATAAATAAATCTCCCTTGGGGTTACATCATCAATCGCATAAAAAATAAAATCCTGTGTCACTCTAACCTTAAACATCTCGTATGTGAATCATAAACAAATAACAAGTCTTAAATAACATCAAGTCTCAAATAAACATAAATACATAAATAACAAACAAGTCTTCATTATTTTAACTCTTGCCTTTGCTTTTACTACTAGTGAAGGCTCGGCTCGATCTTTCGTTTCTTAATCGCAATGTTATTATTATTATTAAAGAGTGAGCACACGATTGCCCACAAGTATAACAATATAACAAAACAATAATAATAATATGCTAAAAATCAAAGACTTCAAAAATAGAAAACTCAAAACTTTTGAATCAAGAATGAATAACAAGAAACAAAAGAACTTCCGAGGGTCATAAGACTCGAACTATGTCCCTAGGTTGTCAAGTGTTTATACTTGAAACCTTTAATAATATATAAGACTATGGACTCTTCTTCTCGCATTTAGGGGATCAAAATTTAGTACCATATCGCACAATATCTTAACGCTAACGCATAAGTAATCCCCTCCCTACAGGTTGTTCATCTCATTTTGATTGAGAGTCCGCACTAAAGGAAGTTTGGTTCGATAATTCATCAAGGGTTCTCAAATTTAGAACGCTTCATCAACTATGGACTAGTCGAATCATTAAGGGTTCACTAGTCTAACAAAGTTCAACAAAAGAATCGATAATTTAAAATTGAATAATAATCTCAAAAGGTATACAATAGAATAATTATTGATAATGTAATCATACTTTGAAAGATTAATACACTTTAATATAATAAAATGGACTTGATCAATAATAATAATGAGAATTTGCTCAATGTAAAGAGACAACTTATAAGCTCATATAAAGATAACGAGTAGGGTTAGAAAACTTGCCTCGCGCATGAGATTACACGTTAATTAATTAAACTCGCTCTTTTTTAAATCCTACATATCATTTATTTACTCACAATACCACCAATTATAACGTAACTAAATCATCACAAGTTCATTCTTTTTTTGTCTAACTCAATTCATGACTATACTTAGTCAAATTACTACACTATTACACACATAATTAATACACTACATTTAACAATAAGCTAACTATGCATTCAATCATTCAATTCATACATAAATGTGTTATCATGTTAAGAATTTATTTTAACATCTCATTATATGTCTAACATGTTTTTATGTTCATTAGATTAAGTTACTATTACATTTCTATACTTCAACACTTAAAAAAAATTTTTTCTAACATTTTAAATATTTATCATATGCACAATACTTCTTCGCTTTATATTTATATTTCATTTTATTTCAAGCAGCATAGCCATGCACAGCTGGCTGGCAGGGCGCAAAAGATGCACATGGCATGTGATTGAGTTATGCAGAGGAGTTAGAGATTGAGTTGAGCTCAACAAACTCCTTTTTCAATTTTGAAAATTCAATTCAAAATTACAAGAATAAAATTTAAAATTAATTATTATATTTTCATTAATTTCATCAAATTAAAATATACCCACATACTAGAATTCATACATAATCATTACTACCAACCTTTATAGAGAGATTTTAACCAATTAAAACACATAATTACATAATTAAAATATGTAATTTTCACCGTTTCTGATGTTCTTGAAGGTTTTGAACATAAAACATAAAAATTAACACTACTATTCGATTCAGTATAACACCAAATCCATCCATTCAAGTTTGTTTTTCTTCTGCTTTAGCATGCATAATTATATACAAGTGTGAATTTTTTAAAAAAATTTATGTTTGATATATTAAATTTTATGATATAAGGGCCATATATATATTATATTCTATACTCAAATTTTTGAAACAATAACATATATATATATAATATTATGAAAAATGATGATATGGAAATCCATATAATATATAGTAAAAAAACATGCAATGCTAATCATATTATCACATATATATATATATAATCATTACAATTTTTCCAATTTACAGAGACTTTACACAAAAATTGAAAGCCATTTTAAAAAAACTAAATAACGTAAAAAAAAAATAATTCAAGAAATTAGATTACCCAAAGAATTAGATTAGAGAGAGATAAAGATAAAACTCTTCTCTTCAATCACTCTTCAATCACACTCACAATCTCACTCTCAATTCTCTCTCAATCTCTCTCTCTCTCTCTCTCTCTCTCTCTTTTATTTTAATAAAAAAAAAAATAAAAAAAAAAAGAAATATAAAATAAAAAAGAATCGATATGAAGAAGGGAGGGTCAAGCCACCCATCATCACGGTTAACTCGCCTCAACTCCCCTTCCTCCTGCCTCATTGTTTATTAGCCTTAAAAGGCTTTATAAAACATTTAATTTAATTAAACTTTATATATATAGTTTAAATAATGTCACACCCAATTATAAAATAAATCAAATATCTTATTTAATTTATTTTAAATTTAAATATAATAATAATTTCTCATTAATTCACATAGTCACATAATTAAATTTCTCATTTATTAATAATGTCAAATTATTTAAATCTCTAATTAATTATTAAATTAATTAAAATAATATTAATTATTAAATATTTCTTTTAATTCAATAAGCTCACATAATAATACATACTTCAAATAATAAAATTCTCCACATTAATTTAATAAATATAACATATATAATTAAATAAATTAATCTACTATATTAATTCATCAATTAATTATTTAATCTAATAATTAATTCATCAAAAAATATTTATTCAATCCAATAAATATTAAAATTAAATTACAAAATCTCTTTGTCACATCTTTCCCCTTTAAAGGATTCTCGTCCTCGTAATCACAACTCAAACAATTCGTCCTGCTACATTCTCCTCCCCTTACAAAGATTACAAACAAAGATTCTGTCCCTCGTAATCGCTTATAATAATCTAAGTAAATAAATGAGGATAATTTTTCATCATATTCTTTCTTCGAGTTCCCACGTAGCTTTTTTCAAATATTGGGTTCCTCCAAATTACCTTAATGTAAGGTATTACTTTATTTCTTAGAACTTGCTTTTTCTTTTCGACAATAATTGAATGTGAAATTTTCTTAAAGATAAGTCTTTGTCAAAATGTAGGGGTTCATATTCAATCACGTGCTTGTAATCGGCTCAGGGGTCGTAGAATCTCGAGACATGGAAAAACGCTAGGACATTCTTCAGAGCCGGAGGTAAGGCTACCTCATAAGCAACTTCTCCGACCCTTCGCAGAACTTCAAAGGGTCCAATGAATCTTGGGCTTAATTTCCTTTCTTTCCTAACTCGATCTTTCCTTCCAGTGGAGAGACCTTTAAAACACATAACTACCCGATTCAAACTCAACATTTTTACTTGGGATCGGATGTCTTCCGCTCTCTCTTGAGTCCGCTATCAATCTTGTTCGGATCACTTCGACTATTTCTTTCGCTTTGTTGTACCAATTCCGCCTAGTAATTGTCTTTCGCCAACTTCATCCCAAAGATAGCGAGAGTTCTCGCACTTTTCGCCAGATAACGCTTCATAAGGCGGCATGCCAATACTAGCGTGGTAACTCTTGTTGTAGCCAACTCTACGAAAGCGAGCGAGATGATCATCCCAATTTCCTTTAAAGTCCATTATACAAGCTTCCAACATATCTTCTAATGTCTCAATTGTTCTTTCACTCTCATCCATCTCGTCTCGAGGGTGATATGTCGTGCTCATTCGCAATCGTGGTACCCACGCATTCTCAGAGACGCTTTCCGTAAGTTCGACGTAAAGCGCGATCTCTATCTCGAAATAATTGACACCGAACTCCGTGCCTCAAAAATAATCTCTTTCACATATAACCTCGCTAACCGATCTAAGTTGAATCTGATTTTGATCGGAAGTGTGCGGATTTCATTAATCGGCCAACAATAACCCATATCCGCGTCAGTAGCTTTTTTTTTCTCGAGTCATTTTCAGGCCAACCACAAAATCCATCGTAATATGTTCCCATTTCCATTCTCGAATCTCTAAAGGTTGTAGTAACCCACTCTACTCCTCCGATGTTCTCGCTTTCACTTTCTCGACATGTCGTGCACTTGGCAACACATTCACATTCAACCTCTCGCTTCAAATTTGGCCACCAAAATGTTGTCAAAGATCTTGGTACATCTTGGTACTACCAGTGTGAATCGAATATCGTGAGTTATGAGCCTCCTCGCCAAAATTTCTTCCTTAATCTCCGCATCAAGCAAGCATACCCAAATTCTACTCTCAAATCTCAAATTCCTTCCTTATCCATCTTCAATCTTGATTCTTCCTTCTTCTATATCTTCTTTTTTTCCATTTTTACATTCATCATCCCCAAGTCGAGCCTCCTTAACTTTGTCTATAGTAGAGAGTTGTACCAGATCAGATCCAAAATAACTTCTCATCAATCTCCATAGACACTTTACTTCCAATTCCAAATTTTCCATTTTTCCATCAAAATTAACTCCTCCCGACTCATTCAACATCATCACCTTCCCCACCCTTTCTACTTAAGGCGCCTAAGAACCACATTTGCATTTTTTACCCCGATGGTATATAAATCTCACAATCATAGTCCTTAATTAACTCCAACCACCTTCTTTTCGCGCATGTTCAAGTCTTTCTTCTTTAAAAAATATATTTCAACTTTGTGGTCTCAGATATATTTCACACTTCTCCCCATAGAGATAGTGCTCCAGATTTTCAAAGCAAAAACCACCGCAGCCTAACTCCAAGTCATGGGTCTGATACCCTTCTCATAATCTTTCAATTGTCGTGACGCGACACGCAATGACTGACTCTACCGCTCGCATATAAGCACACAACCAAGTCCTTTTTATGATGCATCACTATATACCACAAAATTTCCGTGTCATCCGGAAGAGATAACACAAAATGTCTCAACTCAACCTCTTCTTTAATTCTTGAAAGCTTTCTCACACTTCTCCGCCCAAAACAAATTTCACCGATTTTTTAGTCAAATTCACAACTGAGTCATGATCTTGGAAAAATCCTCAATGAATCTTCTATAATAACCCGCCAATCCAAGAAAACTTCTTACTTCGACGCTGCTTCTACCGATCCCAATTAATCACAAATTTCTTCACTTTTGAGGGATCCACCAAATTCCATCCCTATCGATCATCACATGTCCAAGAAATTGTACTTTTCAATCCAAAATTCACATTTCAAAAACTCGCATACAACTTCTCCCTCTCAATGTCTCTAATGTCACCCTCAAATGCTCTTCATGTTCTTCCTCGGTTTTTTTTGAATATACCAAAATATCATCTATAAATACCACTACTTAATTTGTCCAAAAAAAATTTGAACACTCCATTCATTATTAAGCATAAATGTGCAGCAGAGCATTTGTTAGACCAAATGACATTACCAAAAATTCAGAGTGACCATATCGTGTTCTCAACGTCGCCTTCTTCACATCCTCCTCGTCTCACCTTCAATTGATGATAACCACTCCTCAAATCTATCTTTGAAAAGTATCTCGCTCCCTTTAACCGATCGAATGTGTCGTCGATTCATTCAGTGATGGATATCTATTCTTAATCGTGACCTTATTCAGCCTTCTATAGTCGATGCAGAGTCGCATTGTCCCATCCTTCTTCTTCACACAAATAAAAAAAAAGCCCCCACTATGATACGCTTTTGGTTGATATACTTCTTGTCCAAGAATTTTTGTAGTTGACCATCGCTTTTTTCTCTCTCTACCTCTACATGCATTCTTTCACGGTGCTTTCGATATTGGAGCCGCTCCTCGAGCCAAATCGATCACAAATTCAACCGCTTCTATCCGAGGAAGTCCCGCAAAAATCATCCGAAAATACGCCCACAAACTCTCACTACCGGTATCTCATCTATTTTCTGATTCTCTTTACGACTATCGACTATGTAAGCTAGATATCCTACACATACCTTCTTTTTTTTAACAACCTCCCCGGCTCGCATCATCGCTAGACAACTCGCTTGTTTAGGCGATTGCTACTATAAAACACAACCTTTCGACTTTGAGTCATAAGGTTAATACGCTTCTTCCGGCAAAATTAATCACCCCCATAATTGATATAACCAAATCCATACCCAAAATAACGTCAAATTCTCCAAGTCGAATAGGATAAGATCTACGCTCATGATATTACCCTTAATATCCACTCTACGCTTCTTATGCACGCATTTAATAGGATTATTTCTCTTCTTCGCAATTTCTATGTTCATGGGGTATTCTAACTCGCCCCTAAGCAATTCTAAGTTCTTAGCAAAGTCATCTGATATAAATGAACAAGTAGCACCCCAATCAAATAATACATAAGCATTAACTTTATTTTATTTATCGATGAATGATACCGACACCACATCATCGCGACCGCATCCGCATCCTCATCATCACATGTTGAATGTTCTTCTATTCTATTTCATTTGGTTGTCAGCTTGGTCCTCCCGCGATAGTCGAAGTGCTTCCACCATGCTTTCTCTATTCCTCCCCGATCCCGCCCCCTCCAGATCCCTTCTTAGGACAATCCTCGCAAGATGATCCTTTGAGCCACAAGTGAAGCAGCACACCTCTTCTTTGGTTAGGATAAGCTTAGGTGCTATGTGGCCTTCCCGACCACAATTGTAGAAGACACTCTCTTTTCCTTCATGCAAACTCCCAAATGAGTTTTTCCGCAGTTGGGTCACACGCTTTCATCTTCTTCTTCTTCCCTCCTTGTCGACTTTCCAAATTTCCGATTTGTTATCGTATCTACTTCTTCTCTTTATTATACCCCCCCCTACTCCCACCCCCACCAAGTTAATTCCTTTCATTCTCACTTTTTTTCTTCTTTTCTTCTCCGATCCCGATTATTTTTTAGTTACCGCATCGCTTCCACCTTCAAATGAGTATGGCTTTCTAACACTCCAAAGAAAAGTGTTCAATTGAACATCGACACTTTTACTATACAACCAGGCTTCAAATCCCCGCTCAAACGCCTCGCTTTCTCTCATCTCTCATGATGCACTTGGTATGTGGCTAACCTAGCCAACTCTCTGAACCTTGCCGCATAATCTAATCTACTACATATATACCCCTCGCTTCAACTCCAAAAACGAACTTCCATTTGATTTTATGTGAATCGGCCTCGAAAATACATCTCAAAAACATCTCTTTGAATCTCTCCTGTGTTATTACACCTTCACCTCCCCTCAGATTTTTTTTTTCGCTCGCCACCAATAATCGGCTTCGACTTTCATTTAATGTCATGTATACGCGCGCTTTTTCGTCTTCTTTTCTTCTAGCTCTAGCGACATCAAACACCTTCTCCATCTCCATAACCCATGTTTGAGCTTCGATCGGGTTTATGGAACCTTAAAACTCAAGCGGTCCCACCGCCTTTGAAATCCTTTAACGAGGTGTTTGTGGAGCTTGTGGTTGATTGTTAATTGCTCCTATAATAGGTTCACCAATTCAATCAAATGTGGTTAAGATTGGCGCGCCATTGTTGTTATTCATTCTCTTCTCGAGCTTGTTGACGATTTTTTTTTCTTCTAGCGCATATATTTTTAAGAAATATATACGCTTATTAGGTCTTTATTCAATCTCTTAAACATTTAAGGCTTAACTAAAACATTTAATCATAATTCACTTAACACATTATTTCAAATAAACTCTCACATTTTATTCAATTCAAAAGTTTTAACATCATAAGATAAATCACCATATATTTACATCAACTATCCCGAGATAAAGAATCTACAGATTTAAAACATTAAAATATTCCTTTGTTTATAAACACATCGAATTTACATCTTTAACTACCGAATAGTTTTCACATAATTAAACTAATCTAATATCATCGCTTATTAAGGCGCCGAATAGCCTTTTGCCACGCTCTCTTTTCCATGATGCGACATCGCCCCCCCATCTAGCATATATATATGGTAGACCTTCAAACCGGATCGATACTCTCATAACTCGATCCTCGGGCCGCATCCATCAGATTTTGAAGTGTAGAGTACGCCTCCCCAAGCTTAGCCTTCTTCGCACGACAATCCTCTCTTCTCGCAAAGATCAAGACGACGCGACTCTCTCTTACCCAAATTCTCCTCCTCGCTATGGCCAACCTTTCTCGAGCTCTTTCAGATCTTTCTTCAACTTTTCTATTTCTTCTGACTTCTCCTCGCTTTGACCCTTCTCGTCGAACCAAATCCCACCCACGCTTCCTAAACGTGTGTGAAGAGTCACAATTTCCCCATCCTTCCGCTTCGATGGTAATCATCAATATAATAATACCTCCTCTCCTCACTCTCTCAATAATGTCTCGCAACTCTATGTTACGATCATAAAGTGCATCATACATCTCAAAGATCAATGGAGTTCTGTGGGAACTCCTCTCCTCCTCTTCTTCTTCATCGTCCTCCTCCTCGATCGGCCTCTCAGCTCATGCTCCCCCCCCAACAACAACAGTGATCAACGAGAGATGGCTCTCTCTCTGCACTAACTGCTCCCTCGACGACATGAATGTCTCTCTGGCTCTCCTCTCCGTAGGTACTACTCTGGGTTCCTCCTCCCCCCCTCGACTACTAGCTCCTCCAACATCCGACATCCCCGACAACAAAATTTTAAGTTTTAGTTACTAATCCGTATAAGCAATAACACATAATTTAACACATAAGCACATAAGCACATAAAGTCTTTTATTATCTTCAATGAATTAAGAAATTCATTTCTTATAACTCGATAAGAGTTTACCACCACTATGTTCTCGATCTCCTATAAGGCTACTACCTAAGGTTGTTTGTTCCCCACCTAAGGTTCATAACCTATAACTTTGATACTAACTCACGACACCCCCAAATCCGGTACTTCCATTTCACAGATTTGGTGTTCACTGTATAAATATCATCTATCTATCTACCCATAAATAAATGCAAACCATGCAATAGATAGAAATAATAAATAAATCTCCCTTATGGGGGTTACATCAACTCGCATAAAAAATACAATCCCAAAGTCACTCTAACCTTAAACATCCGTATGCGAATCATAAACAAATAATAAGTCTTAAATAACATCAAGTCTAAAATAAATATATAAATACATAAATAACAAATCTTCTTCATTTTTTAACCTTCGCCTCTCGCTTTTTTACTAGTGGAAGGCTCGCTCTCGATCTTTCGTTTTAATCGCAATGTTATTATTATTATTAGAGTGAGCACGATTGCCCACAAGTATAATAATATAAACAAATGAATAATAATAATGCGCGAAAATCAAAGACTTCTTCAAATAGAAAACTCAAATTTTTGAATCAAGAATGAATAACAAGAAACAAAAGAACTTCTTCGAGGGTCATAAGACTCGAACTATGTCCCAGGTTGTCAAGTGTTTATACTTGAAACCTTTAATAAATATAAGACTATGGACTCTTCTTCTCGTATTTAGGGGGATCAACCTTAGTACCATACATACGTGCACAATAATATCTTAACGCTAACGATAAGTAATCCCCTATACAGTGGTTGTTCATCTCATTTTGACATTAGAGTCCGCACTAAAGGAAGTTTGTTTGATAATTCATCAAGGGTTCTCAAATTTAGAACGCTTATCAACTATGGACTAGTCGAATCATTAAGGGTTCTAGTCTAACAAAGTTCAACAAAACATCGATAATTTAAAATTGAATAAAAATCTCAAAAGGTATACAATAGAATAATTATCAGATAATGTAATCATACTTTGAAAGATTAATACACTTTAATATAATAAAAAATGGACTTGATCAATAATAACGAGAATTTGCTCAATGTAAAGAGACAACTTATAAACTCATATAAAAGATAACGAAGTAGGTTAGGAAACTTGCCTCGTAGAGATTACACGCTAATTATACTCGCTCTTTGATTTAAATCCTACATATATATTTACGCTCACAATACCAATAATTATAACGTAACTAATCATCATCAGTTCATTCTTTTTTCTTTAACTCAAATTCATGACTATACTTAGTCAAATTACTACACTTATTACACATACATTACACTACTTACAACAATAATAAGCTAACTATGCATTCAATCATTCAATTCATCACATAAATGTGTTATCGACATGTTAAGAATTTATTTTAACACCTCATTATATGTCTAACATGTTTTTATGTTCATTAGATAAGTTACTAACACATTTCTAGATATTTTAACATTTAAAAAATCTATTTCGACATTTATTCTAAAAAAAATTTAAAAACTATTTATATTATTTCTAACATATATAGCTAGTCTTACTTCATTTCTACATGGCATACATGCTATCATGATGCTCATGGCACATGGCGCTATGCAGCATGCATAAGCATGCATGAGAGAGAGTTTGAGTTGGAGTCACACAACAATAAAACTCCAGCTTTTGAATTTCAATTCATGAAGAACACAATAATCAAAAAAATTATCATTATCATATTATCATTAATTTCATCAAATTAAACATACCCACATACTAGAATTCATATATAATCATTACCCAACCTTTATAGAGTGATTTTAACCAATTAAAACACATAATTACACATAATTAAAACATGCAATTTTCAATTTCGTTTTTTGATTCTTTGAAGGTTTTGAACATAAAACATATAAAATTTACACTACTTGATTATAACACCAAATCCATCCATTCAAGTTTTGTTTTCTTCTTTTTTTTATGCATAATTATATATATATACAAGTGTGAATTTTTACAAAAAAATTTATGTTCGATATATTAAATTTTACGATAAGGGCCATATATGGCCATATTCTATATACTCTATAATTTTTTAAAAAACAACATATAATATAATATTATGAAATTGATGATATATGAACCATATAATATATAGAAAAACACATTAAAACAAATCTATATTATATATATATATATATATATATAATCAATTTAATTTTCCAATTTACAAAGACTTTACAGTAAAACTTGAAAGCCATATTTTTTATAAAAACTTTAATAACGTAAAAAAAAATTGGGGTCAAGAAGAATTACCCAAAGCGAGAAAAGAGAGATTAAGAAAATTCTTCAAAAGATCTTCTTCACACACACAATCACACAATCTCCTCAATTCTTCTTCTCAATTCTCTCTCTCTTCTCTCTCTCTCTCTCTCTCTTTTAAAAAAAAAAAAAATAAAAAAAAAAAAAGAAGATAAATAATAAAAAAAATAAAAGAAAATCGATAGATGACGAGGTCAAGGGCCACTCCATCATCATGGGTTAACGCTATTAACTCCCTCTAAGGCCATGTTGTTTTGTTTAAAAAAAAAAGGCTTTAACCATTTAATTTAATTAAACTTTTTATAATATAGTTTAAATCATGTCACACCCAATTATATAATAAATCAAATATCTTCTTATTTAATTTAATTTAAATAAATATATAATAATTTCTCATTAATTCAATAATTTCATAATTAATTCATAATAATAAATTTCTCATTTATTAATTATGTCAAATTATTAAATTCTAATTAATTATTAAATTAATTAAAATAACTATTAGCTTATTAAATATTTCTTTTAATTAATAATAAGCTCACATAATTACATAAATTTAAATAATAAAATTCATCACACATTAATTTAATAAATATAATAATATAATTATAAATTAATCTACTACAATTTTAAATTAATTAATTATTTAATTAATTAATAATTAATAATCAAAAAAATTTATTCAATCCAATAAATATTAAAATTAAATTACACATGTCGCCCATCGACCCACAAACAAAACAACCATGATTTTTCTTAGGATTAGGACAGTTGGGTGATATATGTCCCTCCTGCCCAAAGTTATAACAAACTGATTTTCCTTTCAGACAGACTCCCAAATGAGTCTTTCCGCATGTCTTGCATGCCTTCATCCTATATTTAGGATCCCCTTGTTTCACCCCAATATTCCCAGAGTTAAAACTCTTCCTTTTTGGCATACTTCCACTACTATTGGTACCCTCTCCCTTGGTTCATCCCTCTCCCTTGCTCTCATTCTTTCTCTCTTTGTGGTATTAGGTCAATGCCTCACTTCCACCCTCTACTATAATCGCCTTTTCTAGAATGGTCCCATAGGAAGCACTCTAGAATACAGAAATCCTACTATAGAGCCAGGGTTTCAGGCCCTGCTCAAACCTACGAGCCTTCCACTCTTCAGTGTCCACTTGATGTGGAGAAAATCTTGCTAATTCATTGAATTTGGTCATGTGTTGGGGAATTAAAATTTTTGAGAATTAAATTTTTATTTGATTATGTGGATTAAATGAATTTAATTAATTATTTATGGAGTAAGCTATTTGAAGGTCGTTTCTATGACCTAGATATATCGAATGTCGTAGTATTTTTGCTACGTGGTAGAATTAAAGTGTTTGAATTTCCAAGACAAAAAATAAAAGCTTTTCGAGAAATTTTTCAAAAACACTATTCACGATTTCGCTTTCGGAATTATTTTTGAACTTCCGAGAAATACGTAATGATAGAATATCGAGGTGAGATGGAATATCCAATAATATTTCAGCTTATGGCAAACGCAGCTTTTTTGCTCATGCGACTTAAAACCTAACGATTAGGGAAAAAGTGAATTCCAGAAGGAATTTAAATGCGTATAATGAATTAAAGCAATGATCAGTATAATACGTAAGTATTGTACGAAGTAATGAATATGAGTATAATACGATGTATTATATGAGTATGTGTGAATGATGGAATGTCGTATATTAAATAAGTATACAAGTTGGAATACGAGAATTATACGTAGATTATACGTTATAAGGCTTTAAGCTAAATATAATGGACTTGTAGGAATGTGTAGGAGATTGTAATGTCCAATTGGGATAATAATAAAGCCCAATGCAGATTAATGTTAAAGCCCAAATATTTGTAATAATTTAAGTCCAATGTAAATTAATGAATAAGCCCAATGTTTGTTTAATTAAAGCCCAATTATAAGTTAGGTTAATTAAACCTTAAGCCCAAAGTAAAAATCCAATGGATTAGGAGGATCCATGGGGCAACCCATGATCATATGGCTGAATTGGTGATCAAGAACTTTGTGTGATGAGCAAGTAGACTTAAGGGTTAAGAAAAGGATAAGTTAAGTAACTTAAAGGCTAAGTAAAGTGCTTCTTTTTGATGAACAAGAAAAGTGCTTATATGTGATGATTAAGTAAATTTAATGGCTAAGTGTTGTGATGGCCAAGTAATTAATTTGATGAGCAAGCAAAGGATAAGTTATGTGCTAAGAAAGTATACTTAAGAGCTAAGTAAGTGTGGGGGCCAAGTTTACTTAATAGCTAGGTAATGAATAGTAAGGAGGTGATTAAGGAGGTGGAGTGGCTTTATGACCATTATACCCTAACTTAAGAAGTCCTATAAATAAGAAGCTTTCTAGCTCATTTGTTAGTTGTTAGATTTTCATCCAATAACTCATAGCTTATTGGTTAGAGAGGATAAGTGAGAATAAGCTACAAAAGCTAGAACAAGTAAGCCTTTGAGAATTCAAGAAGCAAGGAGATTAAAGATTAACCAAGTGATCATCATAGGTAAGAACTTAAAACCATAATTCTCTTTCTCTTCAATTGTTAGAGAAGGGGTAGTGGTAGAACATGTATGCTAAGGAATGATAAGAATGATTAATCAATGGACTTAAGTCGTATAAGTCATGAATAAGTAATTCAAACTTAATTAAGTTATGAACTTATGAAGAGTTTATATGAACTATTCATATGTTTACTTTAATAAGATTGTATGATAATAAGAAGCAAGAATGGTGGTTAAAAGACTTAAACTATAATAAGTCATGAGAAAGGAAGTCATAAATAGTTTATACTTTTATAAGTTATAAACTCACAAAGAACAAGTAATAACTTATCATGTTTATAAGTTAATGAAATATGTATTTCAAGATGTTAGTATGATGAATTGAATCCATTTGAAATGATGAACAAATCATAAGAAATGAAGTTAAGGCAAAATTTACGAGTTTGGACGATAATCGTCGAATTCGTGAAATTCTCGGAATGGAAGTCAAATTTTGATATTGAGATTAGAAACATTGGTTTTAAATGGAGACAAGTCTTATTTGGCATTGTAGAGTTGTGGACTCGAGAATGACCGAATTCCAACTTAGAACGAAGAAACGAGCGTTCAACGTTGACGAACGTTTATCGTTTTTGTTATAAATGGACTAATAGGTGAATTTTTAGCAAACGAAGTCAAATAGATAAAATTCTTGCATGAACGTATAGAGTATATAATTTGTGAACCGTAGGCTTTTGAACAAGCCAATTCGTACTTATAACGAAGAAGTTATGCGTTCGAGAATCTCACAAAAATAAAAATTGTCAAAATTTTTAAGGCATCAGAGTCAGCAGCTAACATACTACGACTCGGCAATAAAGGCAAAGCAGCAGAGGCGAGGCCGAGATAGGGTACATCTAATAATCGGCACCATGCAAGCACTAAGCCATATAAGGAAAGGAGACTCACAGCACAGCAATGTAGTTCCGAAGCATGCACATCAAGTCATCACGCCATAAGCAAGGCGTGACAATAAAGAAGAAATGTTGTAGCCAAGTAGATAAGAACTTTTAGGGATTGCATAGAGATGAATGATTATGAAGATAAAAGGAAAGATAATGAATGAAGTAATACAACCTTAATAAACATAAGGTGGCATTATTAAGATATTCTTAAACCTTAAGTATGATCACTAAAGGTTGAAGATAAGTAATTGAATGTGAACGATATGCAGTATGTGTACTTAACCAATGACGATCAAGTTTTGATTAATAACGTAAGAAAGTTAGTAAGTCGTGAGGAAGGATGATTAACTCAAAACGAGTTGTATTAATAAAGTAAATTCAAGTAAGACATACAAGAGAAAGAAGTTGGTAAGAATGATGTAAGTTATAACGATAAGCCGGAACCAATAAATAACAAATCTAATACAGGATTAGATTGAGAAGAAGGGTAAGATTCATTAGGAACCATGTATGTTCATTCATGACCTAATGTGGTATGTTATGTGGTTATGTGTTGTAGAGACCGTAAAGACTAAAAGGAAAAAGTTATTATACCAGTGCAGCGCATATCAAGGCAAGTTTTTTCTTAAACGCTTGTCTAACCTTCGTGTTAGCCAAGTTTTCTGTGATTCATGTTATGAGATGCATGAAGTGTTTTACTAAAGGGTCGATGCCAGTTTTATCTCGGCTAGACTAATCTTAAAGATTGATTGATTTATTTACAAGTCTTTCAATATAGAATTGTTAACGCTATCCTACGCCAATTGTTTGGTACGGATTCAAGGTAAGACTGAGTATGAATCAACAAATGTATTTTCATCGATTATTCGATGGGCACGCGAGGTTGCCAAAACTTAAACGTATATACGCTTAATGGATGTAGTGTTGATCAACATAGAGTACTATGGGATGATCACCCGTAAGTGCTCGTAAGATATATCGACTTACTGAACTTAGTGTCGGGTTGTCCTTTTCAAAGAAATTATGAAATGCTCATGGTCTTTGAGCCGTAATTGATGTTTTACCAATATTGTCATTGTAAAAATTTTGAAGGAAAAGAAGTGTTATTTTGAATTATCGATAGTACTTCATAACTATTGTCCAGCTTATTGAAGATATACGATTCCTATGTTTCAAGCATGTTGTTTAAAAAGAAATTGTTGTACTTGTTGAGCTTGTTATGCTCACTCTTGCTTGAACCATATGAATGCAGCTAGGACCGAATGAACCGAGGGATCCGACAAGGATAAAGGCAAGACGAAGATGAACGATTAGTTTACCTTGTAATAAACTAGTAAGTCAGATATATATTATAGTATGATGAAACAAAGAATGTAATGGTTTTAGAACCCGGGATCGAGATGTAATATTATTAATGTAATAAGAATGTCGCTGATACACACATTTTGATGTCGTTTCAATAGAATGAATGTACAATTATGAGTACCGTAGCACCATCGGCTTTTCTTACGAAGCTCTATAGCATCATTCTTATAGTCTCTAGCCTTATCTGTCATAAACAGCTTTTCATCGTGCTCTGACTCAAAATCTGCTTCTGCAGACTCCTTCGCTTTATAAAGAGCACTAATCTCTTCATTCGATTCTCGCATAACCGCAAGCAGCTTTCACATTCCTATTATAATCGCCAGATACAATGCCCTCATTGCATCTGGAGGTGTTAACTCTTATGTAGGTACCACCGTATTAATCGATGTTACCTCCATATCTTCCTCTACATCAATCATCATATCAAGGTATGATGCTAAATCCATATCTCCCTTGGAGTAGTCCTCCTCAGAAAAATACTCCTCTGGCTCGACTCTTCTAGAATCACTAATGGTACCTCCGCCACTGGTATAGGTACAGGCTCTACTCTGTCCACAAACTCTTCACTCACCACATGTATATCTCTATACATCAAGCTATCGATCGACATCTACAATAACACATAACATGTTGATTAGTACATAATACATAATAATATAAGCACAAATCATATTTAATTTATTTAAGGTTAATTTCCATCTTTTAAATCTTTTGGTACTGAGTTTCCTTAGTACCTTATTAACTTTTATGACTCGAGTTTACATCCATCGGACTTTTCCTTCTCTAATGAGGTTATTAGCCTAAGGTTCTTCCTCCCTTAAGTTTTATAACCTAATGCTCTGATACCAACCTGTGGTGCCCCCAAACCCGGGTATATTCCAACCCGACAGATGGAGCTACACAGTATTCATAATCATACATTCATTCCATTGAAACAACAACACAATGAGTGTATTAACTACATTCTTCTTACATTCATAAAAATCCTTTCCCAGGTTCAGAAATCGAATACATTATTCGTTGTTCATAAGTATATTACATACAAACATGTTAGTCTATTACAGGATAACTAACTATCCATCTTAGCCTTGTAACAATCGAGGAATTTGTAATTTAATTTAAATATTTATTGAATTAAATAAATAATTTAAATAATTTATTTATTGAGGAAAATAAATAATTGATGTATTATGGTGAATTAATTTAGTAACTAGTTGATTAGTGTAAATTAAATTGAGTAATGATAATTTTATTTGAAGGATTTAATTTAAGAAAATAATTAAATTAAATCAATTGCTTAATATTTAAAGAAAATAAATAAATTAAATTAAATAAAAGTGATGTTTCTAATTTATTAATTAAATTAGATATATAATTATTTAATTATTTATTATAAGCATAATTATAATAAGAATATAATTATTATAATTATAAATTATAAGCTATTAAAATGGTTACATGTGTGACAAGTAGAGAACTATATAATATAAAAATATAAAAAATAACCTAGTTTGGGGAGTTTTTGTTTAGCCAAACAGGGCCTTGTGGCCTTTGGCTTATTCCAATAGACGCCTTTTTTTTTTTCTAACTGAAAGACTACGTGGGGAGTGGCCATTTTATTACTTCGCGTCTTTTTTTTTTCTCTAAGGCCAAATATCAGAGTTTAGAGAGGGGGCTTGGGAGAGAAGAGAGAGTCACTAGGATTTTAGAGAAGGAAGATCACAGTGGTTTTGAGAGAGAATCACCATTTCTTGCTAGCATACAACTAGGGTTTGCTAAATCAAGGTATAAACTATCCCCATTCTAACTTTTAGTATATATATATATATATATATATATATATATATATATATATATATATGGATTGGAAATCACGTGAATTGTGGTATGTATATATATTCATATAGTTTTGCATAACTCTGTTAATCATCATGTATACTTGATATTTGTTATCAAATTCGTGTAAATTGGGTGTAGGAAGAAAAAGGGAAAAAAACAACCACAATGTTATGTTCATATAGTATGGCTTAGGAAGTACAAAATTTAATGCCTTATATGTGTTGTAATCTACAAATTGAAGTTGGATTGTGATATATGTTAATAAACGAAAACAACGTAGTTTGAATCATGTATGTTGATTAAGAAACGAATTCGTAGCGACTGAATTCGTTAAAAGTGTAAAAATGAGGAAATTTGGAAAAACTATGGTTTTGATTCCTCAAAATGGTGTATATGTGATGTTTTGTATATAGAATGGTGTATAACATGCTTAACTAGGATATTACAAAGTTTTAGATGTTGAAGTTTGGTGAAATTCTGTGGAATTGGGATTTTTTGGCCTATAACAGAGTCTAAGTTCGCGTTCTACAAAAATGAATCGGTGCATCATGTGAGTGCACTGCCATGAACGGCATGTGACATGCAGATCGCATTGTAAGCAAGTCTGCGCCATTGTCATGCTGGCGCAAGTAATCCAGTAGAATATCATGCATACGGACACGAGTGAAAGCTGATCATGAGCAGTGAAGTCTGCTTATTTGTAGGTCATGTATAAGGGACTTATGTTTGCTAAGCAAGCATGTTAATGATGTTAAGGTATAATAAAAACTATAATAACAAATTGTAGTGTGTTGTGATGCAAAGTGTAAAGATTTGAAATAATTATTTAAATAAGTTATTAAATGAATCCAAATGTGATGTTTTCAAAGGTTAGAGCTGAGCGGTTAGGTTATGTTGGCTTGTAATGAGATTTTAGATTCATTACGTATATTAACCTACGTGGTTAGGTGCTAGGTTAGGGTTATGACCTAAATGGTGGTTTAAACCCTAAAGCCAAGATTTATACAACTAATTGTTTGTGCGATTTCAATGATTTATGTAGGGTAATTGGAGATTATTTTACATTTGTGTAGCTTACAATCAAGGCAAGTTTTCAAACTTTACCTTGTTAATATTGAGAAAGTTTCTAAACCTTATCTCCTTACAATTGTGCAAGCTTTCTAACTTCATTCTTTTCATATTAAATGCAAGTTTCCATTCCTATATTATTATTGTACAAGTTCTTAAAATTAAGCAAGCTTAATCTATCTTGAATATGTTTGTACAAGCTCTTATAACCTAATTCGTTACCTCGAGCGAGTTTTACTTTTCTAGACCTTGATGTTACTATTCAAAGCATATATCATTCTAATACACCGTTTCAAATTAGATTGTTCTAACTCTTTTCGTTTTAGCATTTTGCATATATATCATGTTTATTCAATTACATATATTGTTGTTGATATCCTTCTTTGATTTGATAATTCTAAATTCGATTATACATTATGTATTAAACCTTTATTGATAGAAATTGAATAGTGTTCTAAAATTCTAGAAACACTGATAAGCTAGTTCCAAACTAAACTTTCTTTAGTGCGGAAATTCTAAATCTAAACTGAGACGAACAACCCTAACATAGGGGATTTTATACGTGTAACGTTTAGATGTTTGTGCACAATACATGGTACAAAGGGTTGATCCCCCTAAGTACGTTAAGAAGGGTCTGTATAGTCTAAATGACTGTTAAGGTTGAGGTAATAATACCTAAATACCAGAGACGTAGTTCATGGTCTTAAGACCCTCAGATATTGATTTTGAACTTGTTTTCTATTTTGATTCGTAGAACAAGTTCATTATTGTTCAACATTCATTGTTCATTCTCATGTTGTTATCATTGCTACTTCCTATATCAGTGAGCAATTGTTTGCTCACTCTTGCATTTAACACTGTAGCTAAAGTAGAGAAAGTCGATGAGCCATCCACTAGCGAAGGAAAGGGCAAATTGTCCAAGTGCTGAAGACTTATGAGAAATTTAATTAAATGATTACTTTATGAGACTTATTTTAATTTTATGATGTATTCCGCAACTGATGTAATAAATTTAAGGTTAGATTACCTCGGATTGTTTTTGTTGAGATGATGATGTAACCCTTTAATGGGAAAGATTATTGTTCAAGTTATTTAAATTATGTCTTTATCCTTTATGATGGGTAGTTAGATGTAATGGTTTTGGATAGTGAACACCAAATCATGTGGAAATGGAGTACCTGGATTTGGGGGTGTCATAGGTTGGTATCAAAGCTTTAGGTGGGGAAACCTTAGGAAGTAACCTTTAAGGAGAAAGAAAATGTAGAGGTGTCTAACTCTTATCGAGTTTTAAGGAATGGATTAAGGTATCCATTGAAGCTAAATAATAAAAGCATTATGTGCTATGTGTTAATAACTTATGTGCTCGCGAGTATCAAAAATATTAAGTAAAACTTAAAATATTTTGTTGTCAGGATGTCTAATGAGGGAGGATCCAGTCCAGCTAGGGAAGTGATACCTCAGGTACCTTGAGACGACGAACCCCGAAATATTCATGTTGTGCGGGAACAGTTGATCCAGGAGGATGAGCCTATGACCGATCCCGAGGAGGATAGTTCTGAGGAGATAGAGGAGGATGATGAAGAAGAGGATCCTGAGGAGTTTCCACCAAACTCCATATCAACTGAGATGTATGATGCTCTTTACGATCGTAACATAGAATTACAGGACAAAGTTGAGGAGCTGAAGGAGATGGTTGAGATGCATCACACCTCGATGGAGCAGAAGGATGCGGAGATTCAGGAACTCGACTCACGCCTTGGAAACACGGAGTGGGACTTAGTTCATACCAAGGGTTAGCATGAAGACCTGTTGGCAGAAACGAAAAAGATGAAGACTGACATAGAGAAATTGAAAGATGATTTCAAGGAGGAATCAGCTAAGCGTGCAAGAGCAGAGGATGCTTGGATGAAGGCGACTCAACGTGCAGACCGTGCTGAGGCTAAGGTCCAAGCAAAGAAGGCCAAGATGAAAGAGATGGATTATGCTTTTAATTCTGCGATTGATAGGGCTCAAGATCGAGTATTTTATTACCCACCTCAGTTTTAAGACTCGCTATGGTTCGTGATGGATTATAGAATAGCGTATCGTATCATGGAGGAAGAGCATAGAGAAGCCTTACGACGTCTTAATATGCATAGATAGAATAAGAGTGATAATAATGTGTGGTTAATTATGTGAATAAATAAATTGTGAATCCTTTATTTTGAGATGAATAAAGGGATAGTATGAGTATGTAATCCTGAAACGTGTTTAGTTCAGGAAAGTGGATGTTTATAGCGGTTATGCTATCTTTAACATGTTTTAAAACGTTATGAATAAATAAAATACTAGAGTTTATTTGAAATGTTATGTGTTATAGCTTTAAATGTTTAAGTTAAACTTTAAATACCCAAGAAGTTGAGTAATGAACTAATAAGCGCATATTTTAACAGAGAATGCCTCCTAGAAGAAGACAACCACGTCAGCAAGCACCTCCTAAGGGGTCTACTAATAATAACAGTGAGACCAATGCTAATCTGGTTCAAATCAACTGGTAACTCTATTTTAGAATTCGGTGCATCTTTCAAGGGTCTATGAATCAACCGCCCAAAACTCAAGTCACGACTTTAAAGGAATTCAAAGTTCAAGTTGGATCGCCAAAGTTTCAAGGATCTAGATTTAAGAATCTAATGGAAGCCCAAACCCGGATCATGGAAATAGAGAAAGTGTTTGACGTTGCTAGAGTTAACGAGGATAAACACGCCAAGTATACGCTAGCCTTAAACAAGTAATATAAGAAAGTAGAGTGTCGAACCCACGAGGACAAAGATTTAACTAAAACAAATACTAAGGTAAAGTCGCTACTAAACTTATCTAAACGATTGAAAGTAATGGTTGTTGCTTATTTCAATAAGTAAACTAATTAAGAGAAGTTGTCAGTTGAGTAGAGAAGGTAAGATAGATTACAACTCCCCTAATGCTTCGCCTAATCTTCTAACTCTCCGCAATACAAACGAATCAAGGAATGGTCGACCTAGAACAAAAATTAGGCATAAACTTCGTCAAGGTCAAATGCACATCCCTAATAAGCTAGAACACCATATGTCTATGGGTGAAACTAATCGGGTCGAGGTCATTAAGCACATTTCCAAGGTCGCACAAGGCAAATAAGGATATGTCTATCCTATCGGCACATTAAGCCCACATTCAAATGTCAAGGTCATAACAAAACAGTGTTGTTGATTTAAAGATGTATAAAGAATATCCATTTATCAATTTCCATTACTATCAAGCACAAATTTCTTTATCAAGAAATCGCATAATATAAGCAAAATACAACAACCCATTCCAAAATGCTTCATTATATAAAACGAGAGAAAGTCGATTAAGCTTATTCAAAAGGTTACATTGCAATCCTAAAATGAAGTTAGTTCATAACTATGGACTAACACAAATTTTTAATCACACTATCCATTATCGACAAATACAATAAATAGAATATTTGAAATAAGAAAACCCCAGAGAAAGAAGTTATCTTCCGCCAAATATTCTCTTCACGGCTCCAAGTCAAAAATGTGGAGAGCAATCGATCTTCCCTTTCCTTTAAGCTTCTTCCTTCTCTCTCTATCTATTTTCTCGTATGTATATCATGTGTCTCTCGAAAGTCGCCGCCTCTCCTTCTTTATAACAAGTTTTTTCCTTTTTGCTAGGTCAAACAAAGTCCTTGATCACTCAGAACTGAGGTGGCGCTGCACAAGGCGGCCACTTATATCGAGTGGCACATACGCCACATTAGAAATCGATACGAGTTTCAAGCAACAGCAAGCAAGCCAAGAGAAGGAGGAGAGGCGCATATGCAAGGCTGCTTTACGTCAAGATGGGTCATCATGGCACAAGTATGCCATGCCATACCATTAAGCTCGGTGTTGGCCATACATACGAGCAAGAGCAAGAGCAAAATGACTGCTTTGCCCTTTTAAAGTCGCAAAAACACTCGTGAAGCTCGCAATGCAACGATTAAACACAATAACACTATATTTCTATAAAACTACATAAAAACTACGAATTCAGCAAGTATTTAAGTCATAGTATCCGATTCATGGGTTTAAATCCCACTCATCAAATACCCCCAAACTTAAGTCTTTGCTTGTCCTCGAGCAAACTATCTAACACAATAATAACAAGAGACACTAAGAATGTGAAAGGAATATATATATATATATATATATATATATATATATAATATATTAGCATCGTGGCTACGAATCTCTAATTAAGCTTACTCCCAAAGAATAAGTCAAACACGGAATGAGTAAGGGTTCATTATATTTCAAGCATAAGATCAGATTCGATCCATTCTAAGTGCGTGTGTGAAGACCAACCGTCCCGAACTAATCATAGCTCAACTAAGTTCACACAAATGATTGTTAAAAACCAAAGAAACTCCGCAACTTAAACATTCAACAAGCATTAAGAACAAGACGCAAATGCAGAAAAGATCAAAAGGCTCTAGATGCCGACAAGAAAAATCGACTTTGACAAGATTTAATTACCTTAGGCTATACGTAACTACCCATGAATGAGCTTTTGATCGCTGACTCCCAAGCCGCATTTACTTTTAGGGCACTAGTGTAGAACACCCCTAAGAATCTAATAACTCGAGCAAAGAAAGGCCACGTAATCAACATAAGCCAACCGAGATTTCACAACAAGAACGAAGATTAAATCAATGAAAGTGCATTTTATGCTCCATCTCGACATCGACCCTCAAGGCTTATGGGCGAAAGAAAGCGCTTTTACGCCCCATCTCGACCCACCGCAAAACTTTCGATATAAAACACTTCTATTCTAATCTTATTCCATCATTTTTTTTTTTTTTTTTTTCAAACAAGCTAGAATCCAAGATCCAAAACCGCATAAACATCTAAATCTTTTATTACCTTGCACAAATGAAAGTTTATAAGAGTGAACAAATTTTCAACACAATAAACACACAAACTATAAATCAAAAATAATTAGTTAACACAATGGCTCTGCATTGAGTCATAGAAGGACTGATCAATAATAAATAAACTTATCAACTAATAAACCCCTAGTACATGGCATGCTTGACACAACTCTACGAGAGACATACTCATTTGGCGCTAGACATAGCCACAATCAAAAATCAAGAATGATAAATATAACACCCTCAAAATAAAGCAAATTTCAAATAGGTGGTGAAAAGGCCATTTACATACGGCACAAGCATATAAATCAGATAAGCCCCAAAAAGATGGCTAGAAACCACAATCATGCTAATAAAAAAATAAAACCAAAAATAGCTTTATGGCATCCATAATGATAAAAATATTCAACATAATCCTCGCAGCTCAAAAGACTCGCACTACAATACCGATAAATAAAAACATAATAAAGATAGTAAGTCCGCAATCCTAAAATGGCAAGAATGAGATAGATAGATAAAGGCTCAAAATGCTAAAACACCCCCAAACTTGAAGTGAGCAATGCCCTCATTGCTAAACATAAAGCAATTGAATACAAGAGGGCTTCCTCAAGATCGCTTCACTCAAGAATGCAGATCGCTTTCTTTCTTCTCCTCATCCGCACGCCCCCGATCACCTTCAAGAAGTGGTGATGATGGTGGAGGGTATGGTGGGAAAACAGAGGGTCGAAACTGGTATGGCGTGAACTCAATGCCTCGCCACAAAAGTCGTGTAGATGCTCAGATAGTGTTCACCACCACCTCAATTGCATCGATCGCTATCTCCCCGCCGAGCCACCACCGCGATATGCCTCCGCCTCACGCCTCAGCTGCTGCTCTGGCCCCGCTTCGATGCAAAGCAGGTGAGGGATGCCATGATGTCTCGCTAAAAGACCTCGACTAGCCGGGCTCGCCTCCAGTGCTGCTTGAGAGGCTCTGCTCTGGCTCTGGTCACCAAGGAGGCGGCGGTCAGAAGCGTCCGTATCCTTCGCCGACATGAGACTCGCCCCATCCCAAAAACAAAGGAAGCGCTGATCGTTTGATGGTCGATGACACCACACATGGCGGCGGTTATCTCATCTGCCCCCACTCGCACTCTCGCTTGCTTGCACAAAAAAGCGTGATCACGATGGATGGGGAAGTCCCGCAACGATCGCACTTTCGATAGCCTTTAATGATCGAAATGTCGGATGAGAACTCCAATATCCACATTCAAACCCGCGATAATGGCGAAAAAGCGTAATCGCCTTTCTTTAGTCACATCGCTAGTGGCGGTCGGGAGCATGGTGGCACAAATGAAACTGCATTACACGCCTTTCCATAACGATCGAGCGCAGCAATGCCGAAGCTAGTCTTTTTCACCAGATAATCATTTTTCTTCCAGTCGCCCCGGCTTGCAGAGCCTTCGATGACATCTTCCCCGTCATCATAGCCACGAATCCTAGCAGATATAATCATTTCCCACAGTAGTTTGCCCCCGTCATAGCGCATCGATGGATATACTATCAAATGCTACGGACCTACCCCCGACTTGAACCACAAAGAGACCTCAGATCGGCGCTGCATAGAATTCCCGAACCACCGGACAACAAATGACATCAAGGTTTGGGTGAAGTTAATCCACTTTCGCCGATGATCATATTCATGAGTTCCCCATCTTTTCGATCCTACCGCAAACCCCCGCCAGAATCAAATTGCACTTGCCAAAGAGTCTCTCATCATTGAAAGTTTCTCACCGACAAACTCAAGTGGGTCCCAAGCCCGTGGTGGAGCCGCTGAAGATGAAGAAGAACCACCAACGCTAAGTCGCTTTTTTGGGTGCCATGTCTAATTCGTTGATGAGGTTCCCACAAACAAATTTCTTAAACAAAGCTAATAATCAAGAGACGACCCCTCAAGCAATGCACAACAAACCCCCAATAAAACCCAAATAAAAATCAAGCCAAAATCAAATCCGACTTCTCTCTAGGCAATTAATCAAACACCTTAGTGCGCTTTTCTAAAAAACCTACTTCGACAAATTTTTGTTTGTTGTTGCTCTAACCGATTTCCAAGGGAAATCACCCAAATCAAGCAAGAAGAAGAACACAAAAATATCCCAATAAACTCAAATAAAAAAGAAATCCAACAAGAATACCTTTATGAAAACCCTATTTTAGTCCTTAGTTTGACTCCTCCGACTCGGCTGGGTAGGTGCTTGGGCTCATGGAAGACTTGGTTTCAGAGATAAATTGTATCAAGGATCGAGGGTTTTGGGAAGAGAAGAGATGAGGCGTCTATAGCCGCTTAGGCCGCCAAGAGAGAGAATCGAGATGGTTGAGAAATGAGAATGAGTCTTCCGAAAACATCAATTGCTTATAATCGCACTTGGAATTCAAAACATGCTTAACTTAGTAGCCATGCACATGAAAGTGTTTGTTCATTACTCGTAATATGCACATGAAAGTTAATGTAAGTCGGCACTTCAAGTGGCGCCATGCACGCAGATTCTTTCTTTGTTTAGATGGCCATACCGCGCAAGTTAGAAGTTCATAGTTAAGGCTTTGCAGGAAGTACATGGGTAGAATGGTGGCAGCCATACAAGAAGACAATGAGGAAGATGGTTTAGTAGACATGCACATGAATGTCGACTCGAATTTTTTCATCTATATCCGCACATACCAAAATAAGTACAACAACAACACTACACAAGCAAACATACACCGTTAAAAAACAAAGAAACACAATATACATAACATATCATAAAAAATATCAAATCTAATCTATCACCTATGCTATTTAATAAAACGAATAAATACTAAGTAAACTAGAAATGAGTGAAAAAAAAACATATAAAAAAATTTATACCGAGATGGGGTGCCTCCCCACCAAGCGCTTTTTTTTAAAGTCGCTTTGACTATCATCCCGACTTAGATCGGGTCTCCAAGTGTAATGGAGGTATTCTCACGGCCGACCTCGCCACCCCAAAGAATGTTTTTTAACCTTCGCCCATCGACCTTGAATGTTGAATCCAAATTGGGGTCTTCAACCTCTATTGCTCCATGCGATAAACCTTAGCAATAGTGAAAGGGCCCACCATCGAGACTTTAGCTTCCCAGTAAATAACTTCAACCGAATTAAACAAAAGAACCTTCCGCCCGGCTCAAAATGCCTCTCAAGGATTTTCTTGTCATGCCACCTCTTGGTCTTCTCCTTGTACAACTTGGCATTTTATACGCAGCATTTAAACTCATCTCGCTTCATTTAGTTGTAATAACCGCTTTTCACCGCCGCCTCAAGATCAAAGTTAAGCTTTTGAATCGCCCAAGAAGCATCAGGCTCCAATTCGACCGGAGATGACAAGCTTTACCATAAACTAGCTCAGATGGAGACATTCCGATGGCATTTTATAAGTCAATAAGCAGAGGCCCATAATGCATCATCAAGCTTCTTCACCAATCTTTACGGGTTAAGGTTAACAATCTTTTCCAAGATTCGCTTCACCTCCTGGCTCAAATTTCACACTGTCACCCGGTCCGAGGGTGGTAAGCAAGTGGCTATTTTATGAGTTACCCCATACTTGGCTAGAAGGGCTTCAAAATACTTATTGCGTAAGCGACCTTCATCGCTAATTATGGCCCGAGGTGTGCCAAACGGTGAAAATATTCTTTTTTTTAACCGGCACCACCTTAAGATCATTTGCTCAAGAAGGCAACCGCTTCCACCCACTTTCGAGACATAGTCCATCGCCACAAGGATGTAGAGATTGTTGAACGAGGACGGAATGGTCCCATGAAATCAATGCCCCAAACATCAAACAACTCTACTTCCAAAATATTCTCGCAATGGTAGCTCATGCCGCCATTGAAATAGTGCCCACCCATCAGCATCTCATCACAAGGCATCACATCACATATGCGCGAGCATCTTTAAAAGGGTGGGCCAATAAAATCTCGATCAGAAGCACTTTAGCAAAGCAGTCATTGGCCTCCAAAATGACCTCCATAATTGATTTAATGGCAATGATGCAACACGCCTTCCATTTCTTCTTCAGCAAACATCTACGCAAAATCTGATCCGAACACCGCTTTGAATAAGAAGGGCTCATCCCATAGATATTGCTTGCATCTTTAGGAATTTCTTCCTTTGTTGGAAACTCAGCCTCGAGGGATAACTTGGCAAGCGAATGAATTTGCGGTCCCGCATACCACGGACCTTGTCATTTACCACAAAGAGTCGCTTCGTCTGAAAAAAATCATTTATAGCTTTGTTTGGCTTTCGTCAAGATGTGGTGTTTTCCAATCTACTTAAATGGCTCAAGAACCCGATTCTCGCCCCTTCTTCGTCTCGATTTCTAAGTCAAATTCCAGAAGCGTAACCCACCGTATCAATCTCGCTTTAGCATCCTTCTTTTCAATCAAATACTGATCGCCGAGTGATCGGTATACGATCACCTTCGTCCCCGAGGGTAGGAACGAAACTTGTCAAAAGCATACACTACCGCCAAAGAACTCCTTCTCAAGGTGGTGTAATTTAACCGAGCATCTACCAATGTCTTACCGGCATAATAAATGGTATGGAAGACCTTCTCCTTCTCTCCGCCCAACACCGCCTTTATAGCATAGTCACCGGCCACACATCACCAAAGGGGTAGCCTAATCCGAGCTACCACGATAGCGCCGCCACAGAAGTTTTTCTTTAATAACTCAAAAGCGCCAGCAAAGTGCAGATTGAATCGAAAAGGCATGTCCTTCTCCAAAAGAGTGCACAACGGTTTGGTGATCCGAGAGAAGTCCCGAATAAACCTTCAGAAAAACCTAAGCGCGTTCGAGGAAACTCCTCACCCTTTTACCGAGGTGGGTGGTGGAAGGTTATCGATCACATCGATCTTTGCCTTTATCAACCTCAATTCCGCCTACATAACACCCGATGACCTAGAATAATGCCTTCTTCGACCATGAAATGACACTTCTCCCAATTCAACACCAAGTTGGTTTCAACACATCGATGGAGAATCGCCACGATTAGTCAAGCAATTGTCGAATGAGCTCCCAAAGACCGAGAAGTCGCCCATGAAGACCTCCAAGGTCTTCTCAACCATGTCGAGAAGATTGACATCATACACCACTGAAATGTATGAGCATTACATAACCCAAGGACATTTTTCGAAGGCAAAGGTCCCATAAGGACATGTAAATGTCGCCTTCTCCCCGATCTTCCTGAGCAATAGAAATCATTGCACTCTCAATACCCATCAAGCAAACAATAGTATTCGTGCTCACCAACCTGGGCCCAAAGATTTGATCAATGAAAGGAAGGGAAAGTGATCCTTACAGTCGATTTGTTCAAATTTCCTAATCCATGCACACTCTCCACCCTTGGCCACCGCCCCGGTGGGAATCAGGGCCATATTTTCGCTGGACACCACCGCTATCCCTCCCTTCTTTTTGGCACACATCGATTGACTAACCCAAGGACCGTCCGAGATGGGGTAGATAATGCCCGCATCTAGCAACTTAATGATTTCTTTCCTGACAACTCTTTCATAATAGGATTTAGCCGCCTCGATGCTCTATAGATGGCTTCGAGCCTTCCTCCAAAAGAATTTTGTGCATGCATGAGTCAATGATCCCTTTATATCGCCGATAGACCATCCTAAGGCCGCTTTTGTACTTCTTGAGCACAAGCAAGCAGCCTTTTCTTCCCGACACTTGTTAGAGAAGCGTAAATTATCACAGTAATGTAGATGAAATTCCTAAATAAGCATACCTCGTGTGAGTAGCAAAGGTTTGAGCTCAAGGATGAGGTTCAATGATAGATGGTCGAGCTTTGATGTAGAGGCCTCATTATCATTCGTAGATTCAAATCGCTTGGTGGAATTGCTTTTGATCTTTGAGGTTCATCGAGCCACACGGCACATTCCACATGCGCAGGATCTTCCGTAGTACTAGCCCCAATTAATGAAGCTTCCAAAGGGTCTGAATGCAAGTTTCGAGAATACCCTCCCACCGATTTATCAATAGTATTAATCTGAAGCAATCCTCGTGGGTATTAGGATATTTCATGGATCGAAGACATCAACGCCACTTCCCGATCATTAACTCTCATTGTCAACTCCCCTTTTGACATCGATGAGGGTCCTCCCAAATGCCAAGAACGGCCTTCCCAATATTATCGGGATTTCCCTATCCTCCTCAAAATCAAGGACTATGAAATCACCGAAAAATGAACTTGTCGACTTTCACTAAGCACATCCTCTACAATTCCCTTCGCATGTCGTAGATCCACAACCTAATCAAGGGTGACACTTGTTGGCTCGCTTCATTTAGGCCCAACTTTTTATAAATGGAGAGGGGCATCAAGTTGATGTCGCCCCTAAATCACATAGAGCCTTCCCAATAAACCGTCCCCAATGGTGCACGGATTGTAAACTTCTTCCTGTCTTTTAGCTTTGGAAGCTTGTTTTGAAGGATGGCACTACACTCTTCCGCCACCACCACCGCCTCATAGTCCCCCATTTTTCGCTTTCGGACAGATGTCCTTCATGAAACTTGACATAACTAGGCATTCCTCCAATGCCTCTCAAAACGGTATATTGATGTGCGCCTTTTTGAACACCTCCAAGAATTTGGAAAACCGCTTATCCAAATTTCTGCTTCGCACCTCCGGGGAATCGAAATCGAGGGAGAGGCCGAATGACCACAGCCGCTGGAGGAGATGGTGTCAAGGGCTATCTTTACCACTTTCTTCAACCCCACTTGTCTCAAAGATTCTCCTTCATAGAAAGTCTCATCGACACACTCGCCTCATCTCCCACAGAATACCTCTCCACCTCGCACATTAGTGGTTCTCCCACTTCGTAGGTTACCGCTTACACCGCCTCCTTGCCTTCCCGCTTTGGGTCGACATCGTCACACTTGGCAATGCTACCGGGTGGTCGATTATTCAAGGCAAGAGCTAACCGACCCATCTGTATTTCAAGATTCCTAATGGAGGCTTCTTGATTGTTACTTCGGTTTTCGCTCGGGCTATATACCTCGGCTGTAAGATCTTCTAAACCGGGCTTCTTTCCTGCTGTGGTGGAGGATGGTGAACCGATTCTCATTGCTCTGTGGATGTGGGTCGAATCGAAGTCGAGGTTGGAATCCAGAGGATTAGCATAATTTGGTCCGGTAGATGGAGGTTGTTGTGGATTGGGGTTGTTGTTGTTGTTGTTGGAATTGTTGCCCCATGAGAAGTTGATGGTTTCTTAACCCCGTGGTAAATGAGTAGTAGGAGACCGGTATTTTGTCACCACCAGAGTTAGAAAAAACAAATTGAACCGATTCAGGGCTTATCGCACACCGCTTCATTTGGCTGGCCCTCGACATAATTCACATCAACCACGACACTCGCACGCTTTGAACCGTCAAGGTCCTAGGGTGTCTAGCTTTTTTTGTTAAGCCGCTACCGAGCCGCTAACGATGTGAAAGAGTCCACTTCATAAACCCCACGCTTTCTTTGGGGCTTGCCTATCATTAGGCCATTGATAATTGTCATGCCCATTGTCTCCACCAAATTCATATCCCGTGCAGCAGGTGTTTGGCCATGAATGCCTCTCCAGACAAGTGCATCAATACTCGAACGAGTAGATCCCACAAACCATTGTAAAAGGTCCGGATAGGGAGCCACTCGCAAATTCAGTGGTGTGGGTATTTCTCAAGAGATCCTTAAAACGCCCCACGAGTCGTATAAGGATTCGATTCAAATCGAACAAAGGACGGATGTCATGCCCGAGCCAGTCTAGCTTTTTAAGTGCTGGAAAGAATTTTGCCACAAATTTCACAAGCAAAGTCGGCCCATGTAGTAATGGAACCAGACGGAAGTGAATGAAGCCACTCGCTTTGTCCCTTAATGTGAATGGAAACAAACGAGTCCGATGGTTTCACCGACACTCCGCTGCATTTGAAAGTGTCACAGATCTCCACAAAATTTATCAAGTGATCATCAATCATCATTCTAAGAGCCCCCAAATCGATGTTGGTGCACATTTGAATGGTGCCCGCTTGATCTCAAAATTGTTGGCTTGATGGCGGGCCTTTGAATGCTCGCCGAGATCATCAATACGAGGCATAACATACCCTCGTAGATTTCTCAAGTTCCTCACCATTATGATAGAGCAGAAATGTCCTCGAGTGTGTTCTTGGATTTCTCTCTCAGTAGCCGAATGTTCTATCAACCCTCGGATCAAAAGGTATTATATTACGCCCTTCCGAGGTGGCATAAACAATGGAGACTACCCGAAAAGAGAATTAAAAAGTAAAAAATCGCTTAAAGTAAGGATCAGATTGACTTAGTTTCAATATTGTAAAGCAATTAATTCTAAGTCCCCAAGAACTGCCGCCAAAAACTTGTCGCAGATTTAGCAATCAAAAACACGCGCAAGTAAGTATACGCTGGTCCTTAACAAGTAATATAAGAAAGTAGAGTGTCGAACCCACGAGGACAAAGATTTAACTAAAACAAATACTAAGGTAAAGTCGCTACTAAACTTATCTAAACGATTGAAAGTAATGGTTGGTTGCTTATTTCAATAAGTAAACTAATTAAGAGAAGTTGGTTGTGCTAGAAGGTAAGATAGATTACAACTCCCCTAATGCTTCGCCTAATCTTTTAACTCTCCGCAATACAAACGAATCAAGGAATGGTCGACCTAGAACAATAATAGGCATAAACTTCTGTCGAAGGTCAAATGCACATCCCTAACAAGCTAGAACACCATATGTCTATGGGTGAAACTAACTGGGTTGAGGTCATTAAGCACATTTCCAAGGTCACACAAGGCAAATAAGGATATGTCTATCCTATCGGCACATTAAGCCCACATTCAAATGTCAAGGTCATAACAGTGTTGTTGAATTTAAAGATGTATAAGAATATCCATTTATCAATTTCCATTACTATCAAGCATTCAATTTCTTTATCAAGAAATCGCATAATATAAAGCAAAATACAACAACCCATTCCAAAATGCTTCATTATATAAAACGAGAGAGAAAGTCGATTAAGCTATTCAAAAGGTTACATTGCAATCCTAAAATGAAGTTAGTTCATAACTATGGGACTAACACAAATTTTTAATACACTATCCATTATCGACAAATACAATAAATAGAATATTTGAACTAAGAAAACCCCTAGAGAAAGAAGTTATCTTCCGCCAAATATTCTCTTCACGGCTCCAAATCAAAAATGTGGAGAGCAATTCTTCTTTCCTTTTTAAGCTTCTTCCTTCTCTCTCTATCTATTTTCTTCGGTATGAATCATGTATGTATCTCCTCTCAAAAGTCACTCCTCTTCTTTATAACAAGATTTTCCCTCTTTTGCTAGGTCAAATAAAGGACTTGATTGTCTAGGAACCGAGGTGGCGCCGCATCGCTAGGCCACCATGTATTGAGTGTGCCAAGCGCCACATGAGAAATCGACACGGAGTCAGCCGCAAATACGAGCCAAAGAGAGGGGAGTGGCGCAATGGGCGAGGCTTACGTCCAAGATGTCGATACGGCGGCATGCTGGCGCCATTATTAAGCTCGGGTTTGGCGCATGCACATGCGAGCAAGAGCAAAATGACTAGTTTGCCCTTTTAAAGTCAGAAAAACACATGAAGCTCGCAATGCAACCATTAAACACAATAACACTATATTTCTATAAAACTACATAAAACTACGAATTCAAAAGTATTTAAGTCATAAAGTATCCGATTCATGGGTTTAAATCCCACTCATCAACCGTGTCGAGGGGGACATATTGCACCGAACTATTTTAGTCCGAAGAAAGGAGCATGCTTTACCTGTGGTTCAAAAGATCACATGACTCGTGATTGCCCTAAGAAGCCAGTTGGAAGTGCAAGTGGCGGAAAGGGAAACAACAATGGTGGTGGTGCATTGACTATCACTGGACCAGCACAGTCAAGCCGACCTACTATGAGGACTTTCAATATGACCGTGCAGGATGCTATTCAGTCTAAGGATGTAGTGTCAGGTATCATTTCGATTAATGGTATTAATGCTTATGTACTATTTGATTCAGGTGCTACTTGTTCATTTATATCCGATGAATTTCCTCAGAACTTAGATTTGCCCCAAGATGAATTAGAACTTCCCTTAAGTATAGGGATTGCGAATAAGGAAGTGATTCTGGTCAGATACATATATAGGAATTGTAGAGTGGTTATAAAAGGTCACGAGATGATGGTGGACTTGATACCAATTAGACTTGGTGAGTTTGATGTTATACTGGGAATGGATTGGTTATTCAATTACGGAGCAGTAATTGATTGCCAAAAGAAGTGTGTTAACCTTATGACTCTGACAAAGGTTGTGTTCTTTGGCAGCAAGTCACCTCGACAAGCAAGTTGTCTTACGGTGATGTAAGCCAAAAAATTGTTGAGACAAGGATGTGTAGGATACTTAGCCTACATAGTCGATACACAGAAGAAGAGTGTGAAGTTAGAAGAGATACTGATAATAAGAGATTTTGCGACGTATTTCCAGACGATTTGTCGGGACTTCCGCCGGATCGACAAATCGAGTTTGTGATTGACTTACTACCAAGAACGGCCCCGATATCTAAAGCACCGAATAGAATGGCCCCGGTAAAAATGAAAGAGTTGATGGTGCAATTGCAAGAATTGCTTGACAAGAAGTATATTCAGCCAAGTGTTTCACCATGGGGAGCACCAGTGTTGTTTTTTAAGAAGAAAGACTGATCGATGCGGCTCTACAATGATTACAGAGAATTGAATAAAGTCACGATCAAAAATAATTATCCATTGCCTAGAATTAATGACCTGTTCGATCAGTTGAGGGAGCAAGGTATTTCTCTAAGATAGACTTGAGAAGTGGTTATCATCAGTTGAAGGTGAGGCCATAGGATGTACCAAAAATAACATTCAGAACTCGGTATGGTCATTACAAGTTTTTGGTTATGTCTTTTGGTTTAACCAATGCACCTGCAGCGTTAATGGATTTGATGAACAAGGTGTTTAAACCATTCTTAGACAAATTCGTGGTGGTGTTTATTGATGATATATTGGTATATTCTAAGACCAAGGAGGAGCATGTGGAACACTTGAGATTAACGTTGGAGACGTTGAGAAAAGAGAAGTTGTACGCTAAGTTCACAAAGTGTGAATTTTAGTTGGAACATGTACAGTTTCTTGGGCACGTTATTGATAAGGACGGAATTTTTGAGATCCATCAAAGGATGAAGTTGTAATAAATCGGGATCACCAAGACACCGCCAAAAGTGAGTAGTTTCTTAGGATTGGCGGGTTATTACAGCGCGTTTTATTCAAGACTTTTCCAAATCGCGACTCAGCTGACAAATTTAACTAGGAAAGTGGTTAAGTTTGTTTGGACAAGAGAAGTGTGAGGAGAGAGTTTTCTAGAATTGAAGAAGAGGTTGAGTTCAAGACTGTGTTGTCGTTGCCGATGATATAAGAAATTTTGTGGTATATAAAGGACGATCGCATAAAGGACTAGGTTGTGTGCTTATGCGCAATCTACGGAGTTATTATCATATGATCATCACGCCGGGAAAAGATTACGAGAAAGGGTATCCGACTCATGACTTAGAGTTGGCGAGCGGTGGTATTTGCCTTGAAAATTTGGAGACATTATCTTTATGGAGAGAGGTGTGAGATATATACCAACCATAAAAGTCTCAAATATATCTTTACACAAAAAGATTTGAATATGTGACAAAGAAGATGGTTGGAACCGATCAAAGACTATGATCGTGAGATTTTCTATCATCCCGGAAAGGTGAATGTTGTTGCTGATGCTTTAAGTAGGAATGGACGAGAGAAGTTAATGATGTTAACTACTCAGGAGAAACTAGTGTCAGAAATGGCTAAGATGGAGTTGGAAATTAAATATCCGACAGAATCCGATGAAAAGTTGTTCCAGATAGGTAACAGTTCAACGTTGGTGGAAAAGGTGAAAATGCACAACTTCAGGATTGAGACTGCGAAAAGATAAAAAAGAAAATATCTGTAGGTGAGGAAAACAAATTCAAAATCGATTCGAAAGGGTTACTTCGATTCGAAGGGAGAATTTGGGTTCCGCAAGTACCAGAAGTTAAGGAGGAAATTCTGAGAGAAGCTCCCAACTCAAGATATTCGATTCACCATAGGAGTACAAAGATGTACAAAGATCTTAAACATAATTTTTGGTGGTTGAACATGAAGAGGGATGTGGTTGAATGCATGCCAAAATGTTTAACGTGTCAGAAAGTTAAAGCTGAACATCAAAGGCCAAGCGGATTGTTACAACCGTTGGAGATACCAGAATGGAAATGGGAGCATATCACAATGGATTTTTTGGTAGGTCTTCCAACGACTCAGCAAGGTTACGACGCCATTTGGGTGATTGTCGATCGACTGACGAAGTCGGCACACTTTTTGCCAATCAAGCTTCGATTTACCCTAGATCGATTAGCAAAAACTATACGTGAAAGAGATTGTTTCGAGACATGGTGTACCTGTGTCCATTGTATCAGACAAAGATCCATGTTTCACATCTAATTTCGGAAACGACTACAAGAGTGCTTGGGACACAAATGAGAATGAGCATAGTGTACCATCCTCAAACCGACGGACAGAGTGAGAGAACCATCCAAACACTAGAAGATATGCTCAGAGCATGTATCATGGATTTCAAGGGAAATTGGGATGACCATCTACCATTGGCAGAATTTGCTTATAATAATAGTTATCACGCGTATTAGCATGCCGCCTACGGTTGCGCTATACTATATGAAAATGCGTTATCTGGCGAAGGGACGAGGTACGAACTCCGTATGTTGGGACGAGGTAGACGTCGTTAGTTATCAAGGTCCAGAATTGGTACAATGATGATACAAGAAATATCAACAAAATTGAGAATTTGATGTCGATGTCTTTTATGTTTTATTGAAAGTGTCTCCCTGGAAGGGGAAAATTTGATTTGGCAAGAAGGGGAAATTGAGCCCTAGATTTATAGGACCTTTCGAAGTACTTCGACGAGTTGATGAAGTGGCATACAAGGTAGCTTTACCTCTAGAGTTGGAACATATTCATAATGTTTTCCATGTCTCAGTTTTGAGACCATATAAGCCTGATTATAAGCATGTAATAGAATATGAGCCCTTACAGTTTGAGAAAGATTTGTCATATGAAGAAGTCCCTGTTCAAATTGTTGACAGAAAAGAGCAAGTACTAAGGAATAAGGTGATACCTTCTGTTAAGGTAATCTGGAGGAACCACAATGCTGAAGAAGCTACGTGGGAACTTGAAAGAGTTATGATGAAAAATTATCCTCAATTGTTTGCTTAATTTTGTATAACGATTCGGGGGGACGTAATCTTGTTAAAGGAGGAATAATGTAACTAATAAAATTTTTCGAGTTTATGATTCTAGTGATAGAATCCTTTTAAGGAAGGAAGGATGTAACGATCGAGAATTTGTAATTTAATTTAAATATTTATTAAATTAAATAAATATTTTAAATAATTTATTTATTGAGGAAAATAAATAATTGATGTGATGGGATGAATTAATTTAGTAACTAAATTGATTAGTGTAAATTAAATTGAGTAATGATAATTTTATTTGAAGGATTTAATTTAAGGAAATAATTAAATTAAATCAATTGCTTAATATTTAAAGGAAATAAATAAATTAAACAAATTTAAAGATGTTTCTAATTTATTAATTAAATTAGATATATAATTATTTAATTATTTATTATAAGCATAATTATAATAAGAATATAATTATTATAATTATAAATTATAAGCTATTAAAATGGTTACATGTGTGACAAGTAGTAAATTATATAATATAAATAATAATATAAAAATAACCTAGTTTGGGGAGTTTTTGGTTAGCCAAACAGGGCCTTGTGGCCTTTGGCTTATTCCAACCGACGCCTTTTTTTACTTTTTTAACTGAAAGACTACGTTGGGAGTGGTCATTTTATTACTTAGCATCTTTTTTTTTTCTAAGGCCAAATATCGAGTTTTTAGAGGAGCTTGGGAGAAAAGAGAGAATCACAGAGATTTTAGAGAAGGAAGATCACAGTGGTTCACCATTTATTGCTAGCATACAAGTAGGGTTTGCTAAATCAAGGTATAAACTATCCTCATTCTAACTTTTAGTTTCGGTATATATATATATATATATATATATATATATATTCTATGGGATTGGAAATCACGTGAATTGTGGTATGTATATATGTTCATATAGTTTTGCATAACTCTATTAATCATCATGTATACTTGATATTTGTTATCAAATTCGTGTAAATTGGGTGTAGAAAGAAAAAGGAAAAAAAACCACAGTGTTATGTTCATATAGTATGGCTTAGGAAGTACAACATTTTATGCCTTATATGTGTTGTAATCTGCAAATTGAAGTTGGATTGTGATAATATGTTAATAAACGAAAATAACGTAGTTTGAATCATGTCTATTGATTAAGAAACGAATTCGTGGCGACCGAATTCGTTAAAAGTGTAAAAATGAAGAAATTTGGAAAAACTATGGTTTTGATTCCTCAAAATGTTGTATATGTGATGTTTTATATATAGAATGGTGTATAGCATGCCTAACTAGGATATTACAAAGTTTTAGATGTTGAAGTGTGGTGAAATTCTGTGGAATTGGGATTTTTTTGGCCTATAACAGAGTCTAAGTTCACGTTATGCAAAATCGAAAATCGTGTGCATCGCCTGCTGTCGCGTCCTACTGCACGTTACACATTTGACAAGACGGCAAGATTCTAACCGCACTTGTGCGCGATAACCTGCGAGTTAATATCATTTGCTGTTGCCACAAGATAGCAATCACAATAAAGTGAAGTCTGCTTATTTGCAGGTTATGTATAAGGGACTTATGTTAGCTAAGCAAGCATGTTAATGATGTTAAGGAATAATAAAAACTATAATAACAGATTGTAGTGTGTTGTGATGCAAAGTGTAAAGATTTGAAATAATTATTTAAATAAGTTATAAAATGAAACCAAATGTGATGTTTTCAAAGGTTAGAGATGAACGGTTAGGTTATTTGGCTTGTAATGAGATTTCAGATTCGTTAAGTATATTAACCTACGTGGTTAGGTGCTAGGTTAGGGTTATGACCTAAATGGTTATTTAAACCCTAAAGCTAAGATTTATACAACTAATTGTTTTTGTGATTTCAATGATGTATGTAGGGTAATTGGAGATTATTTTACATTTGTGTAGCTTACAATCAAGGCAAGTTTTCTAACTCTACCTTGTTATTATTGAGCAAGTTTCTAAACCTTATCTCCTTACAATTAAGCAAGCTTTCTAACTTCATTCTTTTCATATTGAATGCAAGTTTCCATTTCTATATTATTATTGTATAAGTTCTTAAAATTGAGCAAGCCAAATCCATCTTGAATATGTTTGTACAAGCTCTTGTAACCTAATTCGTTACCTCGAGCGAGTTTTACTTTTCTAGACCTTGATGTTACTATTCAAAGCATATATCATTCTAATACACCGTTTCAAATGAGATTGTTCTAACTCTTTTGGTTATAGCATTTTGCATGTATATCATGTTTATTCAATTACATATATTGTTGATATCCGATATTTGACTTTGATAGCCTTGTTCAGTTATATATTCTGTATTAAACCTTTATTGATGGAAATTGAATAGTGTTCTAAAATTCTAGAAACACTGATAAGCTAGCTCCAAACTAAACTTTCTTTAGTGCAGAAATTCTAAATCTAAACTGAGATGAACAACCCTAACATAGGGTATTTTGTATGTGTAGCGTTTAGATGTTTGTGCACAATACATGGTACAAAGGGTTGATCCCCTAAAGTAGAGAAAGCGTTAAGAAGGGTCTTATAAGATAGTCTAAACTTATTTTATTTTATGTTGTATAAGGTAATGAGGTAATAATACCTAAATACCGTTGTCGAGATGATGATGAGGGAATTATATGATTATCTCCCATAATTGAACAAATAGTTTTGAAGTACTATGAAACATTGGCTAGCACTTCTCATTTCATAACAACAAATTCAAAGTATATATAATAGCTTAGGAATTTTGAACCGGTCGAAAGACCATGTACATACTTGTTAGAGTTTATGCCCTATAGGCCTATTATTTAATATAATTGCTTAACGTTTTGATAATATATTTGATTAAATAAATGAATGATTTTATTATAGTTTTATTTACTGCGTTATATAAATGTTAACATAATAAAATTCCTTAGAATAGTGATACAAATTATATAGTTTCAAGTATATGACTTGAACATGAGATTATATAATTACAATTAGTATCATTGATCTTAAATGTGCCTAGTCGAGTATCATTGTTGATGGGAAAATAATGATGCATTGAGGCTAGTATGTGGATTGACTGATGACCAAATCTCATTGGTCATAAATATATGAGATATTAAGTTAATGCATAGGTACATGTTAGAGAACGATGTACTGGATAGACCCACCATGAGAATTCTACGTGGAACAGTATGTAAAGTGTCATTAGCGATTCTCATAGTGATAATGGTGTAATGGTCCTCCAACCTGAAATCACTATATTACTACACGGGAATTTATGTACTTTGATATCATCAAATGTCACCTTTAATAAGGTGGACTATAAAGATGATTTTTGGGTACATCATGAATCGTGTGAGGAATATGAGTGATCTAGATGAAATTTAACCCTCCTATATATTAGGGGTGATATCCATAGGCCTCTTCATTGAGTAGGACTATGAAATGCATGGCCATGCTCAAATAATGATTTATTTCATATAGTCTACTCATTGATCAAGAAAACACAAATTAAATTATGAAGAGTATGACACATTCCATGACTCAAGTTTAATCTAGGATGTCAAGGTTAAAAGGATTAAATTACATTGAAACATTGGTCACTAAAAGATTGCATCGAATCATCGATATTATTATTACTTGGGTAGCAGTGATGCATTACTAGATGTCGCTCACTGTTTATAATTTTATAAAATGGTTTTAAAATTATTGCCAACGTAATAATAACCTATAGGGTCCCACACATAGAACGTAATTGAAAAGGGAATTAATTTAAATTGTAAGGATTTAAATATATCAATATGATTGATAGTATTTTAAATCACGAATTTAAATTAAAAGGATAATTTGTATATATGTATATTAATTAAGTAAGACTTAATTAAGATATATATATAAATTTGGATTTTAATTATATTAGGTTTTGATTAATTCCTCCTAACTGCTATATATATGATATATATCAGTCATTTTAGGTATTACATAAAAAAAAAACTCTAGCCACTCTTAGAGAGAGACTAGTACCGCGACTCCTTCTTCTGCAGATCGTACTACAATTAGTGGAGCGTTCGTGTGGATACCATAGAGATGCATTTCGTTTGAATTGCGATGGAGATTCGACCGCATCGTATTCTAGTTTTATAGTCGGTATAATTTCTAACCTCTGAATTAATTGATTTTTTTCGCATGGATCCTGCTTAGGATTTTGAAATTGCTTTGATTATTTTATATTTCCAGTGCGTTTCTGTGTCAAAACCCTTCAATAATCTTTTCATTTTCATACATAAAAAGGACAACCCGACACTAAGACCGTAAGTCCAATATTTCTTACGAGCACTTCTAGTTTTTTAGCCTATAGTACTCTATGTTGATCAACACTCATCCGTTAAACATATTTACGTTTAAGTTTTGGCAACCTCACGTGCCCATCAAATAATTGATGAAAATACTTTTGTTTGTTCATATACAAACTTACCTTAAATCCGTACCAAATACTTAGCGTAGGATAGCGTTAATAGTTTTATATCGAAAGACTTATAAACAAATCAATCTAACTCTTAAGAATAGTCTAGCCGAGTTAAAACTGGCATCGACCCTTTCGTAAAACAATTCATGCATCTCAGAACATGAATCATAGTGAACTTGGCTAACACGAAGGTTAGACAAGCGTTAAGAAAACTTGCCTTTAAGCGCCTTCAAATATAATATTCAACAGCTTCTCGCCTTTACAAAGATTCACATGATATATTCATGATAAGACAATCGTAATTAGCTACCAAACAATCTAATCACATTATTATTATCAACTTCTTTCTCTTCTATGTCTTAAATGAATTTATTTCATTAATAAATATTAATTCGACATACTATCCTTCATTACAGCTAGTTAACGTTTTTACGTTATTAACCAAGACTCGATCATCATTGGTGAAGTACCAATGTTGAATACAATTTACTTTCTTACTCTTTACATTCTTTGTTTAATTTTCTATTAAACAACATTTACATTCCTAAAGTCATCACTAAGTATGTGATTTAAAGTTAGTCTTACTATGTATAATAAATACATTCATGTTCCACTATTGGTTTACAACCACTTGGGATTAGAAACTAAGTTGTTCAACAAACTCATCACTTGCATAAGCGGCTGCATTCTAACTCACCATTGGCGATCGTCGCCAATTAATAAAGGATGATCAAGTCCTAACTCGTGGCCGCGCGCCGACATTCCTTTGCAATAGTGGATGACTGCATTTACCACTTTTTCTAGTGGCTAATCTTCCTATTCACGGTCTCACAAGACACGACCATTAACACTTAAGTTGGCGGCCACAAGGCTGCCTCCTCTGAGCCTCAGTTGACTTTGATAGTTTGGTTTTTCTACGAACTTCCAGGGCTCATAACTTATTCAATTTACATCCGAAGTGGCTCATTTAAAAGCCATTAGCTCCTAAATCATGTGCACTACGATTTCCTCAAAAAATATTTCATTTTTGAATCTTTAAACACAGAATTCTCTGATTAGTTCATAATTAGGCATTCGTTTATCGTTCGTGAGCGTTCATAGCTCATTTTCTTTGTTCTAAGTCAGAATTCGACAATTCTTAAATCCATGACTCTTGAATACCTTATCTCACGTGATGCCACTGAAAACCAAAGTTTCCAAGTTATACGACAACTTTCGACTACTAATCTGAGATTTTTACATTTTTAACGTTTAACGTCGAATCTCAGAAATTTCACCATAACTTCGGTACTCGTGTTCTATATGCCAAATCAAATGAAACAACTCCATTGATTCATCATCTACATCCTAACCAAGAAATATGCACATACCCTATCAATGATGGTTTTCAATTTGTCCATCAACATCCAAGTTAACGTTCAAAGGTTTCTTCGGTTTAAACTTATGTAACCACTTACAATTTCTACTTAAACATGACTTATCAATGTTTTAATCATTAATAGCCATCCTTATTCCTCCAAAAGAGACATGCTCCACCAATCTACGATTCTCTACAAAAAATAAATCTAAAAGATCGAAGACTAATGATTTACGAATTATTACCTTTTCGTTCTTCGCGTTTTTGCTAAAAACTCTTATGCTTTTCTTCAAGGTAGCTTGATTACTTTTTTCTAGCTCTTTCTCTCTCTCAATATATGTTGACTAGTGTTTGTAAATTAACAAATGAACTAACCAAGCTTTCTTATATAGGCAAACCAAATGGAGAGCAAAATGGTCATTAAGTGACCTCCTTACTATTCATACCTCCACAACAACTTAGCCACCAAGTAACCACTTTACTTGGTGGCCAAGTGGCCGGCCCACATGCCCCATGGGTCTCTCTATGGGTTGCTTTTAGGTTTGAAATATTCATGAACGCAATCAAATTGCATAAAATAAGCGGAAACGATGAAAATCGGAGTTTTAAAATTTTACAAACCATATACCCAGATCACCCTTTATGCATAATTATTAATTAAATGAAAATATGAAAAACAAGAATCATACCCTTGAAGATTCAAGCTTCCTCAGGTACAAGTTCACCTCCAATCCTTTTCGCGTTCAACTTGAATCCACCGGGTTTGGTTCCTTCCTTTGATCAACATTAGCCACCCAAGTGTTTGGCCTCTAGAGGTGATCCACCAAGGAAGAAGAAAGATTCAAGAAGATGGGTGGTTGGTTAAACCCTAGTTTTTCTATCTCTCATAGAAAAGGAGCGTACTCTCCAACAATTGGAATCACGTATGTTGTGAAAAAGTAAACAACAACCTCTACACCTATAATAAGACTCTCTTATTTATAGATGTAGGCAACTCTCCTTAACAATTAAGGAATTAGGTTTATTTTAATTAATTAAACTCTTTTAATTAATTAGGCTCCCTATCTTATTAGGAATAATTAATTAAACTCTTTTAATTAATTGGCCTCCTAATCTTACTAGGATATATGAGAGAACTTTTATTAATTAATTCCCAAACTCCTTTAGGAATTAAATAATAATAATAATAATAATAATAATAATAATAATAATAATAATAATAATAATAATAATAATAATAATAATAATAATAATAATAATAATAATAATAATAATAATAACTCTCCTCTTATTAATTTATATTTAATATTTCTAAAATATTAAATAATAAATATTAAGCTATTTAATTTATTCTATCACCATAGATTAAATTAAATATACTTAACTAATTATTACGATTATGCCATTAACTTCTTAAATAATTATTCTTCCTTTTATGGTGTGACCCTTTAGGTTTTCCATATTAAACCTACTGTGAATAAATCAATTAAAATAATTCTAATCTTATTTAAATAAATAAATTAAATTATTAATTTATTTAAATAAATAATATTTATTCTACAATAGGATAAGCCTCCCTAATGATCAACGACTTTTCTAGATAATATAGATTTCAACATTAATCATAAAAGAACTTTTGAGTAAATAGTTACCGTATAATTCAATCCTTCCACCATACAATGTCCCAATTAAATATAAGGCATATGAAATTACTCAGAAAGTCTTATTTTATTTAATTATATGTATTTCGACTCTTAAATGCACAACTCAAATAATGCAAATTAGAAACTCCTTTCTAATTTCATTCTCGCCTTAACCAAGGACTACTGGGTTGTCATTTATCGAATCACATAGGACATTTCTCTTCTTTTACTAGAAGCGGTAGATTCTTTATTGATCATACATTATCTTCATGCACAACTTATTATACCCAAGCATACCCTTTGATATACCCTAAGGATCTTAAGGAATAAGCCAAAGTATAACTCATCATACACAAGATACTATGATGATCTCAAGTCCAAGGATCACTTGTCTTTACTATCACCACAGAATTCCTATCGACAGTAAGTAAAACTCCATTAGGTATTCCTTAGTGAGCCACGTTAAGTGAACTTATTCTCCAATAAGCACCTACATACTTGCTTTAGTGTCTCCACACAAATGATCATGAGATCAATCATCCTCTCCCAATGAGCAAGCAACGTATGTACCAATCTATCCGGATTCACTAATCCCCAATTTAGTAATCCAACGATTGGGAACTATTTTAGTTTTAAGCTTTTTAAGAATTTAGATCTCATTAGAATGATCATCATCATTATTCTAAAAGCATTGCTTAAAATAATGGGTTTATCACATTTTATAAAGAGCATCATGTAGATAATTAAAAGCCTTTAATAAATTAATACTTTTTATTAATAAATGAATAAGATTGTTACAAAGTATATGTTTTATCATCAAACATGATTAGTTTGTGTGCATACTACTTTCAATCTCCCACTTACACTAAAGCCAATCGTCATGGTATCTCATACCCTTCTTCTCTAAGTGACGATTATCCTGCTGTTGGATAAGCTTTAGTTAATGGATATGTAATGTTGTTCTTGAGAGTCCACTATCTCTATAGTGATTTCCCATCTTTCAATGATTCTTATAATCAAATGAAAGTGCCACAACACATGTTTAGATCCAAGATGAGACTTAGGAACTATTCCTAGTTCTGTAATGAACTTTTCATCCAAACAATCAACTTGCAGCTTCATTTATAGCTATATACTTTGTCTTTATCACTAAACCAAAGAACTCTTAGTTGTTTGAAACCTTTCCAATTCATCGCACCACTATTCAAGGTAACCCTTTACCTTAAAGTGGATTTTCTGTGTCTTGGTTTGTCCGAAAAACTTGAGTCTGTTAAGCCCTCTAGTTTTAATTCAGACCCACCATGAATATGATCACATCCTTGGTGTCGGTTAAGTACTTTAAGATATTTTTCATCGACTCATAATGAACGCTCCCAAAATATGAATGATCAACATCGTCTCTCATACATTTCATTGCATACATGATAGTTCTCATGCGATCTCTCTTTTTGGAGTCTTTGGGGACTATTAAGAGAGATACACTCCATGTCTCATCAACATGAGACATCTCTTGGAGTTTGCCATGCTAAACAACTTTAGCATCAAATGAATATACGTTCCTTGGGTTAAGTCGAGCATCCTATTAAATCTATCTATATAGATTTGTATCCCCAATTAAGATACTCTTCCCAAATCATTCATGGAGGATTGTTTAGACAAATTTATCTTTATTGATTGTAGCATTCGTATGTTATTCCTTATCCGTAGTATATCAACATATAATACTAAGAATATCACAATGCTCCCACTGACCCTTTGTACACATTAGGTTCATTCTTGTTTTTGATAAAATCAAACTCTTTTGATTATCATATTAAAACGAATGTTCCATTTTTTAGAAGATTTTTTCAATCCATTTCTCTGAGTTTCTACAACTCTTACCTCATCGTATGTAACTAGATCATCATCTTCTATGATCGTACATCATCATCATCATCCATGATGAATCCATATTGCACAAGTATTTATTCCTTGATCTAATCAAAGAATCTTAATACTTTGCCAATTTGTTTCACTTCTAATTTTTTGAACCTTTCAAATAATTCACAATTTCAACAAATACACACATTCAACTTTTTGAATGATCATCCTTTTTCTTATACTAGAGAATTTATTATACAAAATCAGAAGACCCCATTTTATGATCGAAATAAATTTCACGAAATATATTTTTTAGTTTCACCCGAGATAGTCGAGTTAGGAGAATTTATTAGAAGAATTTTATGATCGAAATTTTGAATTCATGAGTTAGAAGAAACGATCAAGAACGGAGCAAAAGGATGCAACAATTCAAGCTTGTGTTACCCGATATGTGATGCTTGAATGAAGCACTCTTTGGCGCGAGTATAAGACGATAAAAGCTGAATCTGAAATTTGAAAAAGAAGAAACAACCGAACGAAAGTGAGAATGAGTGATGCATGGGTAAAAGCCGCACGACGCGTTGATATTGTGGAAAGAGATGTCCGATCTAAGAAGGCTAAAATAGATGATATGTATTTCTCTTTTTGGACAGCAATTGAGAGAACCCAACATCGAGTTTTGAATTACCACAGCATTTGCATGGGTCAACCCCAATTCGATATGGATCAAAGATTAATGATTCGAGATCATGAAACAGAGAGATGAAGCGATTGAGGGTGGAATATGCCTATAGAAAATTCAATTTCAACGGTAGTGATGACACCAAATGTTGCCCAGACAAGTCAAAGCCGGGTAGTTCAAGGGAGAGCGGTTGTCATGACTTCCCAACAAGTGAGGAACCCAAATGAAGTTATCACGGGTTAGTTAATCATAAATTTTTTTGAAGTTTATACCTTACTAGATACCGGTTCTACCCATTCTTTTATCTCTCCTGCTTGTGCTCAACGTTTAAACTTGACTCCGGAGAAATTAGACTTTGACTTATCTGATGGAGACTCCGTTAGGAGAAACTTTATCACATCCACTATTTATAAATCTTGTTTAATCCAAGTTGGCACAATCACATTACTGTTGATCTTATCTCTTTAAAGATACTTGCATTTAATGTGATTTTAGGGATTGATTGGTTAACTACTCATCATGCCAAAATTGATTATTTTCGTAAGGTTGTTAGTTTTCATATTCCTAACCAACCTGTTATGCGAACTCAAGCAACCAAACCATTGAAGTCAAACACTTTCATATCAAGCCATAAAGCCATTCGTTTATTGAAAAACGGATGTCAAGCTTTCTTAGCCCATGTTATGGATTTGAATAAAGACACGTCAGATTTGAATAAAATTTCTGTTGTTAGTGAATTTCCTGACGTATTTCCTGAAGAATTTCCTGGCCTACCCCCAGAGTGTGATATTGAATTTTGTATCGACTTTGAACCCGACAAAAACCCATTTCTAAAATCTTTTATCAAATGGCTCTATTGAACTTGAGGAGTTAAAACCCAAAGTCAAAGTTGGTACTCAAGCCTCTATCTGGTGACTTCCTTTGTGGAATGCACCAAAAGCGAGACTCTCCGTAGGGGAACTCTATATTTGTGTGGTGGTAAAACGATAGGTGCCATTGTGACGTGCGATCCAAGATTGGGATATGAATCACATATGAGAGCAACTTAAGTCGATAATCAAATATCTAGCTTTACAAACTTAATTGGTTACTATCGAGATTCGTGGAAGGACTTTCTCGAATCGCTACTCCGATTAACTTAGTGACTCGAAAAGATACAAAATTTAGTATGGAGCGAGGAATGCGAGAAGATTTTCCAAGAGTTCAAGAGGCGACTCATTTCGGCACTTGTTACGACCATACCATCTTGGAAAAGCGAAACGTGGTAGTAGTGGCGCGTTGAGTAGAAGATCGTAATGCAAGAATACGAAAGTGCGATATTGTTGAACACAAAGACCTATTTTGTATAATTTACAAATGATAGAGATAGATAGAGTTAAAGACTCTAGGGACCCACGTGATGATATATGAGTAGAATCGACTTTAATCGATAACGTTAAAAGCGCTCAAGCTACTGACACACGGAGCCGATGAATATAAAGAAGAAGGTGCGAAAAGCGTTATTCTAGAAGTAAGAGTCGATGAAGAGAAGAAAGCTCAAACCTTCGATTTATTTGAAATCCTCGATCGAGTAGGAACTGTGGCCTATAGACTCGCCTTAACGCTAAGTATGTCGCGTGTTCATAACGTTTTTCACGTATCGATGTTATGTAAATATGTGAAAGACCCGAACCACATCATTGAGTTAGAACCGGACGAGATAGCCGAAGATTTAACGTACGAGGAGGTACCTGTCAAGATATTGGATAGGAAAGAGCATGTCCTACGAACAAAGGTTATACCACAAGTTAAGGTTTTGTGGAGGAACCATGCAATTGAGGAAATGACATGGGAGTTGGAATCGGAAATGAAAGCGAGGTACCCTCACCTTTTTGAAACACCAGGTACGTACGTCAATTTCGAGGACGAAATTTTATAAGGAGGGGAGGTTGTAAGACCCCAGCTTTTTATAAATAAAATTGAATTTTCTCTATTCATTATCTTGAAATAATAAGGAGTTAATTTGATATAATGTTTTGGTTATGGGTGAAATGTGCAAATTTTACAAAATAAGCAAGTGGTTATAAAATATTCATTTTTGTCGGGGAATATTCGTTTGGTCGTGGAATATTCTTTTTTTTAAAGGGAATATCCGTGCGACGGTATGATCATTTATGGGCCCCATAACGGAATAAGCTGTCGGATGAAGAAAAATGACAAGTTTGAGTTTTTATAAATAACGGCGTAGTTATTACAGATTAACAACATGGAATACACGGTGGTTAAAATATACGATGTCTGTGTGGTTGCAAGAATAGCACACGCGTATTGCACATATTGTTGAATTATTGATTCTTAATACGTGAAAGCACTACTCAATAATTATTACGATAATTCTTTATTCAATTTTATTTTATTGATTCAATAATTGTTTGCGTTGATATTTTATATTATTGTTGTTTTGAATAATTGTCATTTGCACAATATTTCCCATTATCGGATCAATAATTCATATTATTTGAATAATATTATTAGATAGCATTATTGGCAATGTCTAGAAAGTTACATCGATCAAGGAGAGGTTTGGTCACCTAATTGCGGCGCGCGATGAGGAGAAATCCTTATTGGAAAGCCCCTCTTTCTCTTGGGAGCGCTGCGGTTTGTCATAATTGTGATTACGTAATATTATTTGTGAATAATTAATTATTGATTTATATGATAAGGAAATATTTATTTGATGTGGATATAAATGATGGATTTATTTATGTGGTTATAAATGAAGGAATTAATGTTGAGGTGTTTTATCGATATTTTTTTGTCGGATTGGAGGTATTAAAAATCAAATCGATTGTTCTTAAAAGCTTTATTATTGTGTGAGTTATAATTTTAATCCCATCCGCTGATCGTTGTGATTTTTTGGATATGTTATACATATATATGAGTTGAGTATATGTCCACAAATTTTGAACCGATTGAAAATTAACGCATGATTTGTTATGAATTTTTAAAAGGTGTTGAAAGCGGTGTTTGAAAATCATCCGTTTGTGGATTTGGATATTTTCTGTTTGGAATTTGGAAAAACTCAAAGCTACAAAGTTGTAGAGAATTCGATTTCATGTGGAATGGACATAAAATTCATATTTTTTTTGATAAACGGGCTATTTTCTATGAATTACTGAAGTTTTGGAAAATAAAATAATTTTTATTAAATTATGGGTGGGACCCACTTTTGTTGTTGTTGAAACATGTGAAATTGAAATTTTTTTTTTCAAATGGTGCTGATTTGATGTTTCAATTGAGGTGTGCATAGAAAAAAAAAAAAAAAATATATTATTTTTTTTATTTTTTTCTCTTTTTGGCGTTAAGCATTTTTTCTATAAATAGACGCTTAGGTTAGAATTGAAAATCACACGAAAACAAGTTTTCTTTCTCTATTATTTATCGAGCGTATTTTTTTGAGTATTTTGATACTTTGAGAGTTGCTTTATTCGGTGCAAGTTTCATCGACTTTATATCCAAATTTCAATCGAAATACGGTTATTTTGAGGTAAGGGATGTTATTTTTTTCTTAAATGATATTATTTTCTTCAATATCATTATCTTAGAAATATTGGTTTGAACTTTTTAATCAAATTTGGAACTTTTTGTGTCGGGGTTTACTATTCACGTTCGGCCTTATTCACGTATCGTATCTGATTCTTATTCACGAATACTGACTTATTCACCAAAAAAATGAAAATTTTCCTTTTGTCCAAGATGTCTATTATTGGCTACTATCTTTGATTGTATCCATGTTTTGATCTTTATTTTTGAATTACGCTTCACAATTGGTTATTATGAAGTATTATTGATCTTGGATAAATTGTTATATCTGAATCCCTAATATTTGTCCTTACATCTCATTTGGATTCGTTTTTTTTAAAATATTTTTCATCATCCTCGGTCTTAAATGATGATATTCTTGAATATCTTTGGCTTGTAGTGCAAAATGAATGATTAATTGATGAATATCTTTGGCGCGTAGTCTGCAAAGATGAGCAGTGTTGAGATGAACATGACCATGGTGGTGATATGAAATGAATATCTTTGGCTTTGTAGTGCAAAGATGAATATTTGATTAAAGATGTATATTGATTGATTATTACGAGGATAAAATATTGATGATGAACTTTTAAATCTTAGAAGATAGTAGAATTCATTCTCTACGTGACTCTTCTAATGGATTGTTGTTTTCATTTGCATTTGTTGATCTAAAACTTGTTGTCTATTATATTCTATCGATTTTTTTCTGTTGAAGACTAATGATAATTTGTTGTATATTATCTTAGTCATAATATTCTTTCTTAGGGCTAGTTGAGCTCACCCTTTTCCTTTTTGTTCCATTTTTCTTCTCGGGAGGTGAGAACAACAGCGAGGATCTAGATCGAGGGGTATGGAGTGATGGTTCTAGAAAGATGTTTTAGCGATCCTCATATTTTTACGTAAAATAGTGTATGAATAATTATAATGAGGACTTATTTGAGTGTTGATATTATAGAAGACAATATTTGTATTTAAAAACATGATATGTATGTTGTTGTTTTTTTACGACAATTGTATTATATTTGTATTATTAAGTTGTAGTTGTAGTTTAAAATACTTTACATACCATGTATTTGATTCTTTTATTATAATAAGCTCACATAATTACATACTTCGAAATAATAAAATTCTCCGCATTAATTTAATAAATATAACACATATAATTAGATTAATCTACCATAACTTCACCAATTAATTATTTAATCTAATAATTAATCCATCAAAAATATTTATTCAATCCAATAAATATTAAAATTAAATTACAAAATCTCAGTTGTCACATCATAGTTAGACAACAAGAGCGTCTCGGTGATTTACTACCGAAGAAGACTACCTTGGTTTTCTTAGAAAGCCGAAGGTTCACACTTTTCCTTTGGCAATCAATTATAGCCTTATGGTTAATCAACCAATTCATACCAAGAATTACATCGAATTCTTTCAACCTTATCGGTACCAAATCTACCGATAATTTAATACCTCTAATATCTAAGCAACAATCCCTATGAATATGTTCAATGGGAATTATCTCTTCGTTTACTACCTTAACTTCTAAAGGTATTTCTAACTTTGCAGGGATTAAACCTAATTGCTTAGCAAATCCACGTGCTATAAAAGAACAAATTGCACCCGAGTCGAATAACACATAAGCATTTATTTCATTGACTGGAATGATACCTGCTACTACATCTGTTGATGCAACCACATCTTGGAAAGTCATATTGAAAGTACGGGCTGAGGGTCTCCCCATCGATGGTGTTAGTCCAGTAATGTCTAATTTACCACTACCAGAACCCTTACTACCCTCTGACCCCTTCTTCGGGAAATTTCTTGCCATGTGGTCCATCGACCCACAAACAAAACAACCATGATTTATCTTAAGATTAGGACAGTTGGGTGATATATGTCCCTCCTGTCCAAAGTTATAACAAACTGATTTTCCTTTCAGACAGACTCCCAAATGAGTCTTTCCGCATGTCTTGCATGCCTTCATCCTACATTTAGGATCCCCTTGTTTCACCCTAATATTCCCGGAGTTAAAACTCTTCCTTTTTGGTATACTTGCACTACTATTGGTACCCTCTACCTAAAAATCGGATTTTTGAGAATTAAATTTTTATTTGATTATGTGGATTAAATGAATTTAATTAATTAATTATGGGAGTAAGCTATTTGAAGGTCGTTTCTATGACCTAGACATATCGAATGTCGTAGTATTTTGGCTACGTGGTAGAATTAAAGTGTTTGAATTTCCAAGAAAAAATAAAAGCTTTAGAGAAATTTTTTGAAAAAAACTATTCACGCATTTACTACTTTCAAGAATTATTTTTGAACTTCAGAAATACGTAATGATAGAATATCGAGGTGAGATAGAATATCCAATAATATTTCGAGTTATGGCAAACGATTTTTTACTGCGGACTTAAAACCTAACGATTAGGGAAAGTGAGTTAGAGAAGGAATTTAAATGCGTATAATGAATTAAAGCAATGATTGTATAATACGTAAGTATTATGCGAGTAATGAATATGAGTATAATATAATGAGTATTATATGAGTATGTATGAATGATGGAATGTCGTATATTAAATAAGTATACTGAGTTGGAATCTGAGAATTATCGTAGATTATACGTTATAAGGCTTTAAGCTAAATGTAATGGACTTGTAGGATTGTAGGAAGATTGTAAAGTCCAATGAGATATAATAAAGCCCAATTGAGATAATAATAAAGCCCAATGCAATGATAATGTTAAGCCCAAAAGAATTGTTAATGCAAGCCCAATGTATAAGTTAGGTTAATTAAACCTTAAGCCCAAAGTAAAAATCCAATGGATTAGGAGGATCCATGGGGCAACCCATGATCATATGGTTGAATTGGTGATCAAGAACTTTGTGTGATGAGCAAGTAGACTTAAGGGTTAAGAAAAGGATAAGTTAAGTAACTTAAAGGCTAAGTAAAGTGCTTATTTTTGATGAACAAGCAAAGTGTTTATATGTGATGATTAAGTAAATTTAATGGCTAAGTGTTGTGATGGCCAAGTAATTAATTTGATGAGCAAGCAAAGGATAAGTTATGTGCTAAGAAAGTATACTTAAGAGCTAAGTAAGTGTGGGGGCCAAGTTTACTTAATAGCTAGGTAATGAATAGTAAGGAGGTGATTAAGGAGGTGGGGTGGCTTTATGACCATTATACCCTAACTTAGGAAGTCCTATAAATAGGAAGCTTTCTAGCTCATTTTGTTAGTTGTTAGATTTTCATCCAATAACTTATAGCTTATTGGTTAGAGAGAATAAGTGAGAATAAGCTACAAAAGCTAGAAACAAGTTAGCCTTTGAGAATTCAAGAAGCGAAGGAGATTAAAGATTAACCAAGTGATCTTCATAGGTAAGAACTTAAACCATGAATCTCTTTCTCTTCCATTGTTAGAGAAGTGGGTAGTGGTAGAACATGTATGCTAAGGAATGATAAGAATGATTAATCAATGGACTTAAGCAGTATAAATCATGAATAAGTAATTCAAACTTAATTAAGTTATGAACTTATGAAGAAGCTTATATGAACTATTCATATGTTTACTTTAATAAGATTGTATGATAATAAGAAGCAAGAATGGTGGTTAAAAAGACTTAAACTATAATAAGTCATGAGAAAAGGAAATCATAAGTAGTTTATACTTTTATAAGTTATAAACTCACAAAGAACAAGTAATAACTTATCATGTTTATAAGTTAATGAAATATGTATGTCAAGATGTTAGTATGATGGATTGAATCCATTTGAAACGATGAACAAATCATAAGAAATGAAGTTAAGGCGAAATTTACGAGTTTGGACGATAATCGTCGAATTAAGTGAAATTCTCGGAATGGAAGTCAAATTTTGATATTGAGCTTGGAAACATTGGTTTTCAATGGAGACAAGTCTTATTTGGCATTATAGAGTTGTGGACTCGAAAATGACCAAATTCGACTTAGAACGAAAAAAGCGAGCGTTGAGCGTTCACGAGACGTTTATCGTTTTTTTTAAAAATGGACTAATAGGTGAATTTTTAGCAAACGAAGTCAAATAGATAAAATTCTTGCATGAACAACGTAGAGTATGTAATTTGTGAACCGTAGGCTTTTGAGCAAGCCAATTCGGACTTATAACGAAGAAGTTATGCGTCAGAATCTCCACAAAAATAAAAAATCTGTCAAATTTTTCTAAAGGCATGAGTCTGCGCGCAGCGACTCGACTCAAAGGCACAAAAAGCCCATGAGCAGTGCAGCGAGGAGAGAGAGGTATAGGCTGCTACGCTAATTAGCGTTGCTTGACATGATATAACAAAGGAGACTCATGCGCGTAGCGAGCTCGAGTCCGAGCACCATCTTTAACTTCTAAGTCAATGCCGTGACGTGACATAAAAAAAAAAAGTTGGTGTTACGCATAGTGCGAACTTTAGGGATTACATAGAGATGAATGATTATGAAGATAAAAAAGGAAAAACAAATGAAGTAACATGACCTTAATGAACAAACATAATGTGGCATTATTAAGATATTCTTAAACCTTAAGTATGATCACTTAGGGTTGAAGATAAGTTAATTGAATGTGAACGATATATGTAATAAGTGTACTTAACGAAATGACGATCAAGTTTTGATTAATAACGTAAGAAAGTTAGTAAGTGTGTGAGGAAGGATGATTAACTTTCGAAATGAGTTGTATTAATAAAATAAATTCAAGTAAGACATATAGAAGAAAAGAAGTTGGTAAGAATGATGTAAGTTATAACGATAAGCGGAACCAATAAATAACAAATCTAATACGAGATTAGATTGAGAAGAAGGTAAGATTCATTAGGAACCATGTATGTTCATTCATGACCTAATGTGGTATGTTATGTGGTTATGTGTTGTAGAGACCGTATAAAGACTAAAAGGAAAAGTTATTATCTTTAGCAGCGAATTTGAAGGCAAGTTTTTCTTAAACGCTTGTCTAACCTTCGTGTGTTAGCAAGTTTTACGTGATTCATGTTATGAGATCGTGAATTGTTTTACTAAAGGGTCGATGCGAGTTTTATCTCGGCTAGACTAATCTTGAAGATTGATTGATTTATTTACAAGTCTTTCAATATAGAATTGATAACGCTTATCCTACGCCAATTGTTTGATGCACGGATCAAGGTAAGCTATGAGTATGAATAAACAAATGTATTTTCATCGATTATTCGATGGGCACGCGAGGTTGCCAAAACTTAAACGTACATACGTTTAATGGATGTAGTGTTGATCAACATAGAGTACTACTATGGGATGATCACCCGAAGTGCTTTCGTAAGATATATTGGGACTTACGGACTTAGTGTCGGGTTGTCCTTTTCAAAGAAATTATGAAATGCTCATGGTCTTGAGCGAAATTGATGTTTTCTTGAATATTGTCATTGTAAAAGCGTTTTGAAGGAAAAGAAGTGCTATTTTGAATTATTGATAGTACTTACGTAACTATTATCCGATTATTGAAGATATATGATTCCTATGTTTTTTCAAGCATGTTGTTTAAAAGAAATTGTTGTACTTGCTTGAGCTTGTTATGCTCACTCTTGCTTGAACCATATATGAATGCGACTAGGATCGAAAAAAAACCAGGGGATCAAGCGAGGATAAAGGCAAGAAGAAGATGAGCGATTAGTTTACCTTGTAATAAACTAGTAAGTTGTATATATAGTATAGTATGATGAACAAAAATAATGTAATGGTTTTAGAACACAGGAGGATTTGATGTCGTTTAATATTGTAATATAATGTAATAAGAATGTCGTTGATACACACATTTTGATGTCGTTTCAATAGAATGAATTTTGTCACTACATTATATACAAAAAGTCTACTAGATCTTCTAACACGATCGACATCTACAATAACACATAACATGTTGATTAGTACATATTACATAATAATATAAGCACAAATCATATTTAATTTATTTAAGGTTAATTTCCATCTTTTAAATCTTTTGGTACTGAGTTTCCTTAGTACCTTATTAACTTTTATGACTCGAGTTTACATCCATCGGACTTTTCCTTCTCTAACGAGGTTATTAGCCTAAGGTTCTTCCTCCCTTAAGTTTTATAACCTAATGCTCTGATACCAACCTGTGGTGCCCCCAAACCCGGGTATATTCCAACCCGACAGATGGAGCTACACAGTATTCATAATCATACATTCATTCCATTGAAACAACAACACAATGAGTGTATTAACTACATTCTTCTTACATTCATAAAAATCCTTTCCCAGGTTCAGAAATCGAATACATTATTCGTTGTTCATAAGTATATTACATACAAACTTGCTAGTCTATTACAGGATAACTAACTATCCATCTTAGCCTTGTAACGATCGAGGAATTTGTAATTTAAATAATTTATTTATTGAGGAAAATAAATAATTGATGTATTATGGTGAATTAATTTAGTAACTAGTTGATTAGTGTAAATTAAATTGAGTAATGATAATTTTATTTGAAGGATTTAATTTAAGAAAATAATTAAATTAAATCAATTGCTTAATATTTAAAGAAAATAAATAAATTAAACAAAGTGATGTTTCTAATTTATTAATTAAATTAGATATATAATTATTTAATTATTTATTATAAGCATAATTATAATAAGAATATAATTCTTATAATTATAAATTATAAGCTATTAAAATGGTTACATGTGTGACAAGTAGTAACTATATAATATAAAAATATAAAAATAACCTAGTTTGGGGGAGTTTTTTGTTAGCCAAACAGGGCCTTGTGGCCTTTGGCTTATTCCAAATGACGTCTTTTTACTTTTCTAACTGAAATACTACGTGGGGGAGTGGCCATTTTATTACTTCGCGTCTTTTTCTTCTAAGGCCAAATATCAGAGTTTAGAGAGGGGGCTTGGGAGAGAAGAGAGAGTCACTGAGATTTTAGAGAAGGAAGATCACAGTGGTTTTGAGAGAGAATCACCATTTCTTGCTAGCATACAACTAGGGTTTGCTAAATCAAGGTATAAACTATCCCCATTCTAACTTTTAGTATATATATATATATATATATATATATATATGGGATTGGAAATCACGTGAATTGTGGTATGTATATATGTTCATATAGTTTTGCATAACTCTGTTAATCATCATGTATACTTGATATTTGTTATCAAATTAAAAAATTGGGTGTAGGAAGAAAAGGAAAAAAAAAATAACCTGATGTTATGTTCATATAGTATGGCTTAGGAAGTACAAAATTTAATGCCTTATATGTGTTATAATCTACAAATTGAAGTTGGATTGTGATAATATGTTAATAAACAAAAACAACGTAGTTTGAATCATGTCTATTGATTAAGAAACGAATTCGTAGCGACTGAATTCGTTAAAAGTGTAAAAATGAGGAAATTTGGAAAAACTATGGTTTTGATTCCTCAAAATAGTGTATATGTGATGTTTTGTATATAGAATGGTGTATAACATGCTTAACTAGGATATTACAAAGTTTTAGATGTTGAAGTTTGGTGAAATTACATGGAATTGGGATTTTTTGGCCTATAACAGTCTAAGTTCGCGTTACGTAAATCAAAATCGGTGTATCGGTCATGTGACATAGTTACTGCGTGACTTGATGCCATGCTGAAACAATGCACGCATCTGGTGTGTGCTGTCTTTACATGTGAATGGTATGATAGTAATGTAATATCTGTGGCGGCACATGACAAAGAGCGATCATGCACGATGAAATGTCTACTTATTTACAGGTCATGTATAAGGGACTTATGTTTGCTAAGCAAGCATGTTAATGATGTTAAGGCATAATAAAAACTATAATAACAAATTGTAGTGTGTTGTGATGCAAAGTGTAAAGATTTGAAATAATTATTTAAATAAGTTATTAAATGAATCCAGATGTGATGTTTTCAAAGGTTAGAGATGAGCGGTTAGGTTATGTTGGCTTGTAATGAGATTTTAGATTCATTACGTATATTAACCTACGTGGTTAGGTGCTAGGTTAGGGTTATGACCTAAATGGTGGTTTAAACCCAAAAGCTAAGATTTATACAACTAATTATTTGTGCGATTTCAATGATTTATGTAGGGTAATTGGAGATTATTTTACATTTGTGTAGCTTACAATCAAGGAAAGTTTTCAAACTTTACCTTGTTAATATTGAGAAAGTTTCTAAACCTTACCTCCTTACAATTGTGCAAGCTTTCTAACTTCATTCTTTTCATATTAAATGTAAGTTTCAATTCCTATATTATTATTATACAAGTTCTTAAAATTAAGCGAGCTTAATCTATCTTGAATATGTTTGTACAAGCTCTTATAACCTAATTCGTTACCTCGACCAAGTTTTACTTTTCTAGACCTTGATGTTACTATTCAAAGCATATATCATTCAAATACATCGTTTCAAATTAGATTGTTCTAACTCTTTTCGTTATAGCATTTTGCATGTATATCATGTTTATTCAATTACATATATTGTTGATATCCGATCTTTGACTTTGATAGCCTTGTTTAGTTATACATTATGTATTAAACCTTTATTGATGGAAATTGAATAGTGTTCTAAAATTCTAGAAACACTGATAAGCTAGTTCCAAACTAAACTTTCTTTAGTGCGGAAATTCTAAATCCAAACTGAGACGAACAACCCTAACATAGGAGATTTTGTACGTGTAACGTTTAGATGTTTGTGCACAATACATGGTACAAAGGGTTGATCCCCCTAAGTACGTTAAGAAGGGTCTGTATAGTCTAAATGATTGTAAAGGTTGAGGTAATAATACCTAAATACCATAGACGTAGTTCGTGGTCTTAAGACCCTCAGATATTGATTTCGAACTTGTTTTCTATTTTGATTCGTAGAACAAGTTCATTATTGTTCAACATTCGTTGTTCATTCTCATGTTGTTATCATTGCTATTTCCTATATCAGTGAGCAATTGTTTGCTCACTCTTGCATTTAACACTGCAGCTAAAGTAGAGAAAGTCGATGAGCCATCCACTAGCGAAGGAAAGGGCAAATTATCCAAGTGCTGAAGACTTATGAGAAATTTAATTAAATGATTACTTTATGAGACTTATTTTAATTTTATGATGTATTCCATGGCGATGTAATAAATTTAAGGTTAGATTACAGGATTGTTTTGTTGAGATGATGATGTAACCCTTTAATGGGAAAGATTATTGTTCAAGTTATTTAAATTATGTCTTTATCCTTTATGATGGGTAGTTAGATGTAATGGTTTTGGATAGTGAACACCAAATCATGTGGAAATGGAGTACCTGGATTTGGGGGTGTCACAGGTTGGAATCAAAGCTTTAGGTGGGGAAACCTTAGGAAGTAACCTTTAAGGAGAAAGAAAATGTAGAGGTGTCTAACTCTTATCGAGTTTTAAGGAATGGATTAAGGTATCCATTGAAGATAAATAATAAAAGCATTATGTGCTATGTGTTAATAACTTATGTGCTCGCGAGTATCAAAAATGTTAAGTAAAACTTAAAATATTTTGTTGTCAGGATATCTAACGAGGGAGGATCCAGTCCAGCTAGGGAAGTGATACCTCAGGTACCTTGAGACGACAAACCCCAAAATATTCATGTTGTGCGGGAACAGTTGATCCAGGAGGATGAGCTTTGTGGCCGATCCAGGGAGGATAGTTACGAGGAGATAGAGGAGGATGATGAAGAAGAGGATCTGAGGAGTTTCCACCAAACTCCATATCAATTTGAGATGTATGATGCTCTTTACTGATCGTAACATAGAATTACAGGACAAAGTTGAGGAGCTGAAGGAGATGGTTGAGATGCATCATGCCTCGATGGAGCGCGAAAGGATCTGCGAGAGATTCGAGAACTCGACTCACGCTTGGAAACACGGAGTGGGACTTAGTTCATACCAAGGGTTAGCATGAAGACTCACAAGCGATAAACAAAAGATGAAGACTAACATGGAGAAATTGAAAGATGATTTCAAGGAGGAATCGACTAAAGCGTGCAAAGCGAGAGGATGCTTGGATGAAGGCGACTCAACGCGTCTGGACCGTCTTTGAGGCTAAGGTCCAAGCAAAGAAGGCCAAGATGAAAGAGATGGATTATGCTTTTAATTCTGCGATTGATAGGGCTCAAGATCGAGTATTTTATTACCCACCTCAGTTTTAAGACTTGCCGTGGTTCGTGATGGATTGTAGAACAGTGTATCGTATCGTATCGTATTATGACGTCTTAATATGCATAGATAGAATAAGAGTGATAATAATGTGTGGTTAATTATGTGAATAAATAAATTGTGAATCCCTTATTTTGAGATGAATAAAGGGATAGTATGAGTATGTAATCCTGAAACGTGTTTAGTTCAGGAAAGTGGATGTTTATAGCGGTTATGCTATCTTTAACATGTTTTAAAACGTTATGAATAAATAAAATACTAGAGTTTATTTGAAATGTTATGTGTTATAGCTTTAAATGTTTAAGTTAAACTTCAAATACCCAAGAAGTTGAGTAATGAACTAATAAGCGCATATTTTAACAGAGAATGCCTCCTAGAAGAAGACAACCACGTCAGCAAGCACCTCCTAAGGGGTCTACTAATAATAACAGTGAGACCAATGTTAATCCGGTTCTGCAGTTGGTAACTCTATTGACTGGTGCACTTGCGAATCAATCGCAAACTCAAGTCACGACTTTTAAGGAATTCAAAGTTGTTGGATCGCCAAAGTTTCAAGGGTCTATGAATCTAGTGGAAGCCCAAACCTGGATCATGGAAATTGAGAAAGTGTTTGACGTTGCTAGAGTTAACGAGGATCAGAAGACCGTGTTCGTAACAAGTAATATAAGAAAGTAGAGTGTAGAACCCACGAGGACAAAGATTTAACGGAAACAAATACTAAGGTAAAATCGTTACTAAACTTATCTAAGCGATTGAAAGTAATGGTTGGTTAAGCTATTTCAATAAGTAAACTAATTAAGAGAAGTTGGTTGTGCTAGGAAGGTAAGATAGGATTACAACTCCCCTAATGCTTCGCTTAATCTTCTAACTCTCCTGTCTGAAGCGAATCGAGGAATGGTGGACATAGAACAAAAATTAGGCATAAACTTACATCCGAAGGTCATATGCACATCCCTAACAAGCTAGAACACCATATATACATGGGTGAAACTAAGCTGGGTCGAGGTCATTAAGCACATTTCCAAGGTCGCACAAAGCAAATAAGGATATATCTATCTATTGGCACATTAAGCCCACATTCAAATGTCGAGGGCATAACGGTGTTGTTGCATTTAAAAGATGAGCGATAATATCCATTTATCAATTTCCATTACTATCGGTACAAATTTCTTTATCAAGAAATCGAGACATATAAACAAAATACAACAACCCGTTCCAAAATGCTTCATTATATAAAAGCGAGAGAAAAGCGATTAAGCTATTCAAAAGGTTACATTGCAATCCTAAAAATGAAGTTAGTTCATAACTATGGGACTAACACAAATTTTCTAATACACTATCCATTATCGGAACAAATCTGATAAATAGAATATTTGAAATAAGAAAAACCCACAGCAGAAGAAGTTATCTTACGCGAATATTCTCTTTCTGGCTCGATCTGAAAATGTGGAAGCAATTGATCTTCCCTTTCCTTTTAAGCTCCTTCCTTCTCTCTCTCTATCTATTTTTTTACGTTATATGAATAATGTGTCTATTTATAAAAAAGCTGCCTCCTCCTTCCTTCTATACATTTTTTTTCCCTTTTTGCTAGGTCAAACAAAGTCCTTGATTGCTTTGGGAGCAGGAGGTGGCGTGCCATGGCATGCTGAGACCACCAATGTATTGAGTGGCTTGCTTGGCGCCACATTAGAAAAGCTGGGACACACAGACTCATGTTGCTGCATGCCTGAGAGCGAAGAGAGGAGGAGTGGCTGCCAGTGGCTGACTTATGTCGGCATGGGTCGGTGTCGTGGCATGTGCTGTGCTGACCATTAAGCTGGTGTTGGCGTAGCCATGAAGCTGACAAAAAAAAAAAATGATTTATTTTGCCCTTTTAAAGCTTTAAAAAACAACATGAAAGCTCTGCGATCTGACGATTAAACACAATAACACTATATTTCTATAAAACTACATAAAAACTACGAATTGAGGCAAGTATATTTAAGTCATAAAAGTATCCGATTCAGCGGGTTTAAATCCCACTCATCAAATACCCCCAAACTTAAGTCTTTGCTTGTCCTCGAGCAAACTATCTAACACAATAATAACGATGAGACACTAAGAATGTGAAAGGAATATATATATATACAATCTATATACTAGCATCGTGGCTCTGAATCTCTAATTAAGCTACTCCCAAAGAATAAGTCGAACATAGGAATGAGTAAGGGTTCATTATATTTCAAGCATAAGGCGTATTGATCCATTCTAAGTGCGTGTGTGAAGACCAACCATCACGACTAATCATAGCTCAACTAAGTTTGCACGATCGATTGTTAAAAACCAAGCAAACTCATGAACTTAAACATTGAACAAGCATTAAGAACAAAGCGCCTTGAATGCGGGAGAAAGATCAAAAAGCTCTAGCATCATCTGCAAGCGATAAAATCGGACTCGAGACGATGCTTAATTACCTTAGGCTATCTGAAACTACCCATGAATGAGCTTTTGATCGGTGACTCCCAAGCCGAGACGACTTTAGGGCACTAGGTGTAGAACACCCCTAAGAATCTAATAACTTTCGGCGATAAAGGCCACGTAATCAACATAAGCCATTTGAGATTTCACAACAAAACGAAGATTAAGCAATGAGTGCATTTTATGCTCCATCTCGATATCGATCCTGCGTTTATGGGCGAGTCGTTTCACGCTCCATCTCGACCCACCATAAAACTTTCGATATAAACACTTCTTTATCTAATCTTATTTCATTTTTTTTTTTTTTTTTTTTTTTTTTCAAACTAGAATCCAAGATCAAAAGCGCATAAACACCTAAATCTTTTATTACCTTGCACAAATGAAAGTTTATAAGAGTGAACAAATTTTCAACACAATAAACACACAAACTATAATTGAAAATAATAAGTTAACACGGTTGGTGGGTCTTGCTTGCTAGAAGAAGGGCGGATCAATAACAGTCTAAACTTATCAACTAATAAACCCCTAGTACATGGCATGCTTGACACAACTCTATGAGAGACATACTCATTTGGCGTTTGAACATAGCCACAATCAAAAAAAAAATCGTGATGATAAATATAACACCCTTGCTAAATAGCGACTCAAAATAGGGTGAAAAGGCCATTTACATGGCACAAAGATATAAATCTGTATAAGCCCCAAAAGATGGCTAGAAACCACAATCATGCTAATAAACTCGAAATAAAACCAAAAAGCGGTTTATGGCATCCATAATGATAAAAATATTCACATAATCCCTCGATTCAAAAAGCGCACCACAATCTTGATAAATAAAAACATAATAAAGATAGTAAATGCAGCAATCCTAAAATGGCGATAATGAGATAAGCAGATAAAGGCTTAAAATGCTAAAAACACCCCCAAACTTGAAGTGAGCAATGCCCTCATTGCTAAACATAAAGCAATTGAATCTGAGAGGCTTCCACGAAGATCGCTCACTCGGCGGTGACATCGGCTTGACTTCTTCCTCATCTAGCGCGTCTCTGATCGGCTTGGCGACGGTGATGGTGGAGGGAGGTATGGTGGGAAAAATAGGAGGAGGTCGGGAAAGCTGGTATGGCGTGAACTCGATGCCCTCGCCACAAAAAGTCGATGTAGATGCTGCTGCATTGTGTTCACTGACTCGACTGATCTTGCATTATCTATCTCCTCCTCTGAGCCCACCATTGCGATATGCCTCCATTGCCTCGGTGCCTCGGCGTCTTACTTACGATCTGGCGGGGTGAGGATGCCATGATGTCTGCTAAAAAGACCACGACTAAGCTGGGCTGCCTCGGTGCTTGAGAGGGCTCTGGCGGCTGCTGGGGTCGGTTTGAAGGCGGCGGTCTTTGTAGGCGGTCAATATCCTTTGCCCCACGACATGAGACTACCCCATCCCAAACAGTGAAAGCGCTTGATCGTTTGATGGTCGATGGCGGTCGTGGGCGGCGAAGCTATCTCATCCCAGGCCCCAGCTGTACCCGACTGCTTGCTTGCAAAAAAGCGTGATCACGGATGGATGGGGAAGTCCATGACATTGCACTCTTGATAGCCTTGATGATCGAGTCGTGGATGAGAACTCAGATATCCACATTCAAACCCGTGACAATGGCGATGGCGGCAAATCGCCCTTTCTTTAGTCACATCGCTTAGGTGGCGGGTTGGGAGCATGGTGGCACAAATGAAGCTATACCACGCCTTTCCATGCTTGTTGAGCGCGGCGACCGGGAAGCTAGTCTTTTCGTCGGTATAATAATCATTTTCTTCGAGTCGTCCGGGTTTGCGAGCCTTCGGATGACATCTTCTGGTCATAATGCGGAATCTAGGCTTGCATATAATCATTTCCGCGTGGTTTGGTGCCCCGAATAGTGCATTGATGGATATCTTTGTCAAATGCTTACGGACCTACTTTACGACTTGAACCACAATGGGACCCTCGGGTGGCGTTGGCATAGAATTCCCGAACCACCGGGACAACGGTGATCTTTGGCGGTTTGGTGAAGTTAATCCACTTTAAACTCGATGATCGTATTCATTAGTTTCCCATCTTTGCGATCGGCCATGACCCCAGCTTCGGGAATCAAATTAAACTTGCCGAAAAGAGTCTCTGTACCACTTGAAAGTTTCCTCAGCGACAAACTTGGCGGGGTCCCAAGCTTTGTGGTGGAGCCGCGATGAAGATGAAGAAAAACCACCAAGCGCTAAGTCGTTGCCTTTTAGGTGCCATGTCTTAATTCGTTGATGAGGTTCCCTGAAAACAGACCCTAACGATGCCAATAATCGAAGAGATGACCCTGAAGCAATGCACAACAAACCCCAATCTGAACCCGGTGAAATCAAGCCAAAATAGTCAGAAACTTCTCTCTTGGGCAAATAATCAAACACCTTGTGTGCGTTTTCAAACTATACTTGGACGACCTTTTTTGCTTACTTTGCTGCTCGATTTTTCGATGGTGGAAATCACCCCCAAATCAAGAAGAAGAAGAACATCGAAAAACTAAATTAAAACTACGAAAAGAAATCCAACAAAATACCTTTATGTGAAAAACCCTTAAACCCTTAAAAATCCTTATGATGGGTTTTGCTTTTTGATGGAAGACTTGGGATTATTTGGATAAATTGTATCAAGGATCGAGGGTTTTTGGAGAGAGAGAGATGAATTTGAGATTGTTTAGAGAGAGAATGGAAGAAATGAGAGAGAGAAATGAGAGCGTGAAGAGCGCTTTTATAAGCGCAATTGGAATTCAAAAACACGCTTAGTGGCTATGCATGGCCAGTGTTTATTCTTTACTATTGTGACTGTGCGAGTTAACAATGGGGTTGACTTGAAGCGGCGCGACGCGAGAGATGGCTTTGTTGGATGGTGTTGGCTGACATGTTGAGTTAGTGATGGTAGCATAGAGGATGGTGGCTGATGGCAGCAGCGTATTACGATATGATGGCTGAAGCGATGTGGCGACGGCATGCATGATTGAATCTTGAACTTTGAGTTTTTTCATCTTATGCATATACCAAAATTTTTCATACGCTACTACAAAAACATACTGCATAAAAAACAATAAACTATTATACAATGCATATTATCATCTAAAAACACATGTTGCGGTAAATGATAGACACAAAACATAAAATCTATCGGCTATGTTATTTAATAAAATGAGCAGTCACTAAGTAAACTAGAAATGAGTGAAAAAAAATAAAAAAAAAAAAATTATCTGAGAGATGGGGTGCCTCCCCACCAAGCGCTTATTTTAAAATTAAATCGACTTGACTATCATCCAGAACTTAGGCCGGGTCTCCAAGTGTAATGGAGGTATTACAGCGGTCGACCTCGCCGCCCAGATAATGCTTTAACCTCGCCCATTGACCTTGAATGTTGAATCCGAATTGGGGTCTTCAACCTCTATTGCTCCGTGCGGATAAACCTTAGCAATAGTGAAAGGGCACGACCATCGAGACTTTAGCTTCCCGAAATAACTTGGCCAGGAATTAAACAAAAGAACCTTACGGCGGTTCAAAATGCCTCTCGAATGATTTTCTTGTCATACCACCTCTTGGTCTTCTCCTTGTACAACTTGGCATTTTCATACGCTGCGAGATGAAAACTCATCTGCTTCATTCGGTTATAACAACCACTTTTCACCATGGGCCCTCGAATCAAAGTTAAGCTTTTGAATCGCCCGATGGCGTTGTGCTCGATTCGTAGGGAGATGACAAGCTTTACCATAAACTAACTTTGTATGGAGACATTAGATGGGCGTTTTATAAGGCATCTTGGTAGGCCCATAATGCATCATCAAGCTTCTTGACCAATCCTTACGGTTTGGGTTAACAATCTTTTCAAGATTCGTTTCACCTCTCGGTTCGAAATTTTAACTTGGCCATTTGATGCGAGGGTGGTAGCGATGGCTATTTTATGAGTTACCCCATACTTGGCTAGAAGGGCTTCAAAATACTTATTGCGAAGTGCGACCCTTCATCACTAATTATGGCTTTGAGGTGTGCCAAAAGCGGGTGAAAATATTCTTTTTGAGGAATGAAAGCACCACCTTAGCATCATTTGTCGGCAAAACAAGCTTTCTTCCACCCACTTTGAGACATAGTCCCTTTGCCACGAGGATGTAGAGATTGTTGAGCGAGGGCGGGAATGGTCCCATGAAATCAATGCCCCAGACATCAAACAACTCTACTTCCAAAATATTACTGCGTGATAGCTCATGCAGCCTTGAAATAGTGCCCACCGTTGGCATCATCACGATGCATCACATATCGTGAGCATCTTTAAAAAGGGTGGGCCAATAAAATCTGGTGTAGCACTTTAGCGTGATTCGTTTGGCCTCAAAATGACCTCCATAATTAGGCGAATGGCGATGATGCAACCGCCTTCCATTTCTTCTTGAGCGAACATCTACATAAAATCGATCAGAACCTTTGTTTGAATAAGAAGGGCTCATCCATAGATATTGCTTGGCATCTTTGAGAATTTCTTCCTTTGTTGGAAACTTCGGGCCTTGAGGATAACTTGGCAAGCGGCGTAATTTGCGAAGTCCGCATACCACGGGACCTTGTCATTTTACCACAAAAAATTTGCTCGTCGGAAAAAAAAATCATTTATAGCTTTGTAAACCCTTTCGAAGATGTGGTGTTTTCAATCTACTTAAATGGTGGCACACTTTGATTCTCGGTTCCTTCTTGTCTCTGATTTCTAAGTCAAATTCACGTAAAGCGAAACCCACCATATCGATCTCGACTTAGCATCCTTCTTTTCGATCAAATACTTGATCGTTTTGAGTGATCGGTGTATCTGATCACCTTCGTCCGATGAGGTAGGAGCGGAACTTGTCAAAAGCATACCTCTTGCGCCGACTGACTCCTTCTCGGTGGTGGTGTAATTTAAGCGAGCATCGGTCGATGTCTTCTTGGCATAATAAATGGTATGGAAGACCTTACTCCCTTCTACTCTCCTTCTCAGCCCAACCCTATATCGCGTCGCGTAGTCGTCGGCGTCGCACATCTTGATTTCGAAAGGGTAGGCCCGATGCGGAGCTACCACGATAGCGTCGTGAGACAAGCCTTTTCTTTAATAACTCAAAAAAAGCGCTCGAGCGGACATTGAGCTGGAAAAGCATGTCCTTCTCGAAAAGTGCCTGACGGTTTGGTGATCAGAAAGTCTGAATAAACCTTACATAAAAAGCGGCGTGCGAAACTCCTCACCCCTTTGGTGAGGTGGGTGGTGGAAGGTTATTGATCACATCGATCTTTGCCTTATCAACCTCAATTCCTCTCTGAATACCAGATGACCTAGAATAATGCCTTCTTCGACCATGAAATGACACTTCTCCCAATTGACACCAAGTTGGTTTCAACACATCGATGGAGCTAGTGTCGGTTAGTCAAGCAATTGTCGAATGAGCTCCCAAAAGGCGAGAAGTCGTCCATGAAGACCTCAAGGTCTTCTCAACCATGTCGAGAGAAGATTGACATCATACACCATTGAAATGTGGCGGGGCAGCATTACATAACCCGAAGGACATTTTTGGAAGGCAAAGGTCCCGTAAGGACATGTAAATGTCGTCTTCTCACGATCTTCGGAGAGCAATAGAAATCTGATTGTACCGAATACCCATCAAGCAAACAATAGTATTAGTGCCCGACCAATGGGTCCGACATTTGATCGATGAAAGGAAGGGAAAGTGATCCTTACGAGTTGATTTGTTCGACTTCACGTAATCCATTTTGCTCTCCACGGTCACATCATCACGGTGGGAATCGATTCGTTATTTTAGTTGGACACCACTTGTCATCCCTCTTCTTCTTTGGCACACATTGGATTGGACTAACCCGAGGGCTGTCCAGATGGGGTAGATAATGCCGCATCTAGCAACTTAATGATTTCTTTCGGACGACCTCTTTCGTAATAGGATTTAGCCCCTCGATGCTCTATATAGATGGCTTGAGCCTTCCTCCAAAAAAATTTTGTGCATCGCAGAGAGTTGGGTGATCCCTTTTATATCGATGATAGACCATCCTAAAAAGTAGTTTTGTACTTCTTGAGCACTGAATGACTTTTCTTCGACACTTTGGTTAGAAGCGAAATTATCACACGGGTAATGTAGATGAAATTCCTAAATAAGCATACCTCGGTGAGTAGGCAAGGTTTGAGCTCGAGGGCGGGAGGTTCGATGATAGATGGTTGAGCTTTGGATGTAGAGGCCTCATTATCATTCGAGAGATTGAGCTGTCGGTGGAATTGCTTTGATCTTTGAGGTTCATCGAGCCCACATGGCACATTCCACATCTGAAGGATCTTACGTAGTACTAGCCCCATTAATGAAGCTTCGAAAGGGTGCAGGAATGCAAGTTTACGAGAATACCCCTCCAGCGATTTATCAATAGTATTAATCTGGAAGCAATCCTCGGGGTATTAGGATATTTCATGGATCGGAAGACATTGAGCGTCACTTCACGATCATTAACTCTCATTGTCGACTCCCCTTTTGGACATCGATGAGGTCCTCCCGATTGCGAAAAACGGCCTTCCCAATATTATTGGGATTTCCTATCCTCCTCAAAATCAAGGACTATGAAATCCATGGGAAAAATGAACTTGTCGACTTTCACTAGCACATCCTCTCTGATTCCCTTGGGTATGTCGGAGATCATCGACTAATTGAAGGGTGACACTTGTTGGCTTAGCTTCATTGAGGCCCGACTTTTTATAAATGGAGAGGGCATCAAGTTGATCTTGGCCCTAAATCACATGAGAGCCTTCCCAATAAAGCTGGTCCCCAATGGTGCAGGGGATTGTAAAACTTCTCCGGGTCTTTTAGCTTGGTGGAAGCTTGTTTTGAAGGATGGCACTACACTCTTCTGTCGGTATACCACCGTCTCATAGTCCCCCATTTTTTGTTTTCTTGGGCGGGATGTCCTTCATGAACTTGACATAACTAGGCATTCCCTCGATGCCTCTGCAAATGGTATATTGATGTGCGATCTTTTGAACACCTCGAAAATTTGGAAAGCTGCTTATCCGACTTACATTTACGCACCCTCTGGGGAGCAGTAATGGCGAGGGAGAGGTTGAATGACCACGATCGTTGGAGGAGATGGTGTTGAAGGGCTATCTTTACCACTTTCTTCACCCCCCACTTGTCTCGGCATTCTCCTTCACGAGAAAGTTCCTCATCGAGACATTTTGTCTCATCTCCACGGGAATACCCTCTCCACCTTGCACATTAGTGGTTCTCCCACTTACGTTAGGATTCTTGCTTTACTTTGCTCCTTGCCTTCCCGTTTTGGGTTGACATCGGTGTCACTTGGCGATCGCTTTTGGTGGTCGACTATTCAAAGCGATAGCCAATGACCCATCTGTGCTTCAAGATTCCTAATGGAAGCTTCTTGATTGTTACTTGGTTTTTGATTACGGGCTATATACCTCGACGGAAGAAGATCTTAAAGCTGGCTTCCTTTCTGTTGTGGTGGAGGATGGTGGCCCGATTACGATTGCTTTCTGTGGATGTGGGTTGAGCCCGAGTGCGAGGTTGGAATCCGGGAGGATTAGCATAATTTGATGCAGTAGATGGAGGTTGTTGTGGATTGGGGTTGTTCTTGTTGTTGTTGGAATTGTTGCCCATGAGAAGTTGGGATGGTTTCTTAACCGGGTGGTAATGAGTAGGAAGGCGGTATTTTGTTGCCGCCTTGTAGTTAGAAACAAATTGAGCCGATTCGGGCTTATCGCTTCTTTGCTTTCGGTTGGGTGGCTCCTTGACATAATTCACATTGAACCACGACACTCTGCACGTTTTGAACCGTTTGAAGGGTCTAGGGTGTCTAGCCTTTTTTGTTAGCGCTACTACTACTGGCCGTTAACGATGTGAAAGAGTCCACTTCATAAACCCCATTTGCTCTTCTTGGGGCTTGCCTATCATTAGGCCATTGATAATTGTTGGCGACCATTGTCTCCACCGATTCATATCCATTGCGTGGTGTTTGGCCATGAATGCCCCTCCGGATCTGGCATCGATACTCGAGCGAGTAGACCCGGACAAACCATTGTAAAAGGTGCGGATAGGGAGCCACTCGGGCGGTCAAGTGGTGTGGGCATTTCCTCGGCGAGATCCTTAAAAGCGCTCCCACAGAGTCGTCTAAGGATTGATTCAAAGCCGAAACAAGGGCGTGATGTCATGCACGAGCTGAAATTTTTTTGGCGGGTGGAAAGAATTTTTGCCACAAATTTACATGCCAAAATCGGTCCATGTATAGTAATGGAACGGACGGAGTGTGAATAAACCGACTCTTGGCTTTGTCCCTTAATGTGAATGGAAACAAGCGAGTCGATGGCCGTCGGACACTCCGTTGCATTTGAAAGTGTCGCGAGATCTCCACAAAATTTATCAAGTGATCATTGGGGTCATCATTGGCGATCCCCAAATTGGATGTTGGTGCACATTTGAATGGTGCGGCTTGATCTCAAAATTGTTGGCTTGGATGGCGGGCCTTTGAATGCTCGCTTTGGAGATCATCAATCTGAGGCATAGCATACTCCTCGAGAGATTTACGAAGTTCCTCGGCCATTATGATAGGAGCGAGGAATGTCCTCGAGTGTGTCTTTGGATTTCTCTCTCATGATCGTCGAAATGTTCTATCGACCTCGGGATCAAAAGGTATTATATTGCGTCCTTTTGAGGTGGCATAAACAATGGAGACTACGAAAAAAATTAAATAGAAAAAAATCGGTTTAAAGTAAGGATCGTATTGACTTAGTTTCAATATTGTAAAACAATTAATTCTAAGTCCCCAGGCGCCAAAAACTTGTTGCTCGATTTTATGATCGAAAAAAACGCAGCATGATATCTGCGGTCTTAACAAGTAATATAAGAAAGTAGAGTGTCGAACCCACGAGGACAAAGATTTAGCGAAAACAAATACTAAGGTAAAATCATTACTAAACTTATCTAAGCGATTGAAAGTAATGGTTGGTTAAGCTATTTCAATAAGTAAACTAATTAAGAGAAGTTGGTTGTGCTAGGAAGGTAAGATAGGATTACAACTCCCCTAATGCTTCGCTAATCTTCTAACTCTCATGTCTACAAGCGAATCAAGGAATGGTGGACCTAGAACAATAATAGGCATAAACTTACATCGAAAGGTCAAATGCACATCCCTAACAAGCTAGAACACCATATATACATGGGTGAAACTAAGCTGGGTCGAGTCATTAAGCACATTTCAAAAGGTCGCACAAAGCAAATAAGGATATGTCTATCCTATTGGCACATTAAGCCCACATTCATGGTCGAGGTCATAACGGGTGTTGTTGCATTTAAAAGATGAGCGATAATATCCATTTATCAATTTCCATTACTATCGGTACCAATTTCTTTATCAAAATCTCAAATCGAATATAAAAAGCAAAATACAACAACCCGTTCCAAAAATGCTTCATTATATAAAAGCGAGAGAGAAAAGTCGATTAAGCTATTCAAAAGGTTACATTGCAATCCTAAAAATGAGTTAGTTAAGCTAACTATGGGACTAACACAAATTTTCTTTACTTCCATTATCGGACAAATCTGATAAATAGAATATTTGAAATAAGAAAAACCCTTTAGAAAGAAGTTATCTTCTTATTGAAAGAGAAGTTGTACGCTAAGTTCTCAAAATGTGAATTTTGGTTGGAACGTGTACAGTTTCTCGGACACGTTATTGATAAGGATGGAATTTCGGTAGATCCATCAAAGGTTGAAGTTGTAATAAACTGGGATCAGCCGAAGACACCGTCAGAAGTAAGGAGTTTCTTAGGATTGGCGGGTTACTACAGGCGTTTTATTCAAGACTTTTCCAAGATCGCGACTCCGTTGACAAATTTAACTAGGAAAGCGGTTAAGTTTGTTTGGACAGAGAAGTGTGAGGAGAGTTTTCGAGAATTGAAGAAGAGGTTGAGTTCAACACCTGTGTTGTCATTGCCTGATGATACAGGAAATTTTGTGGTGTATAGTGACGCATCGCATAAAGGACTAGGTTGTGTGCTTATGCGAGAATGGACGAGTTATTATGTATGCATCACGCCATCGATTGAAAGATTACGAAAAAGGGTATCCGACTCATGACTTAGAGTTAGCGGCGGTGGTGTTTGCCTTGAAATTTGGAGACATTATCTTTATGGAGAGAGGTGTGAGATATATACCGACCATAAAAGTCTGAAGTATATCTTTACACAAAAAGATTTGAATATGAGACAAAGAAGATGGTTGGAGCTGATCAAAGACTATGACTGCGAGATTTTCTATCATCCCGGAAAGGCGAATGTTGTTGCTGATGCTTTAAGTAGGAAGGGGACGAGAGAAGTTAATGATGTTAACTCCTCGGAGAAAGCTAGTGTCGAAAATGGCTAAGATGGAGTTGGAAATTAAATATCCGCAGAATCCGATGAAAAGTTGTTCGAGATAGAAATAGGATTCAACGTTGGTGGATAAGGTGAAAATGCACAACTTCAGGATGAAGACTGCGAAAAGATAAAACAGAAAATATCTGAAGGTGAGGAAAACAAATTCAAAATCGATTCGGAAGGGTTACTTCGATTCAAAGGGAGAATTTGGGTTCCACAAATATTAGAGGTTAAAGAGGAAATTAAGAGTGAAGCTCATAACTCAAGATATTCGATTCACCACAGGAGTACAAAGATGTACCAAAGATCTTAAACATCATTTTGGTGGTCGAATATGAAGAGGGATGTGGTGAATGTGTGGCAAAATGTTTAACGTGTCGAAAAGTTAAAGCTTGAACATCAAAGGCCAAGCGGATTGTTACAACCGTTGGAGATACCAGAATGGAAATGGGAGCATATCACAATGGATTTTGTGGTAGGTCTTCCAACGACCCAACAAGGTTACGATGCCATTTGGGTGATTGTCGATCGATTGACGAAGTCGGCACACTTTTTGCCAATCAAGATTCGATTTACCCTAGATCGGTTAGCAAAACTATACGTGAAGGAAATTATTTCAAGTCACAGTGTACCTGTGTCCATTGTATCAGATAGAGATCCACGTTTCACATCTAATTTATGGAAATGATTACAAGAATGTTTGGGGACACAATTGAGAATGAGCACAGTGTACCATCCTCAAAAACGAATGGAGACAGTGAGAGAGAACCATCCAAACACTAGAAGATATGCTCAGAGCATGTATCATGGATTTCAAGGAAATTGGGATGACCATCTACCATTGGTGGAATTTGCTTATAATAATAGTTATCACGCGAGTATTGGCATGCCGCCTTACGAAGCGTTATACGACAGAAAATGCAGAACTCCGTTATGTTGGGATGAGGTAGGTGAACGTCAGCTATTGGGTCCAGAATTGGTACAACAGACTGTCGAGATCATCAAGGTTATTCGAGCAAGATTGATAGCAGCACAAGATAGACAGAAGAAATATGCCGATCAACATCGACAAAATAGAGAATTCGATGTCGGTAGTTATGTTTTCTTGAAAGTGTCTCCCTGGAAGGGAAAAATTCGATTTGGCAAGAAGGGAAAATTGAGCCCTAGATTTATAGGACCTTTTGAAGTGCTTCGACGAGTTGGTGAAGTGGCGTACGAGGTAGCTTTACCTCCGGAGTTGGAGCATATTCATAATATTTTCCATGTCTCGGTATTGAGACCATATAAGCCTGATTATAAACATGTTATAGAATATGAGCCCTTACAGTTTTGAGAAAGATTTGTCATATATGAAGAAGTCCTGTTCAAATTGTTGAGAAAAAGAGCAAGTACTTGAGGAATAAGGTGATACCTTACATTAAGGTAATCTGGAGGAACCACAATCTTTGAAGAAGCTACGTGGGAACTTGAAAGCGTTATGATGAAGAATTATCCTCGATTGTTTGCTTGATTTTGTATATAGCGATTACGGGGACGAAATCTTGTTAAGGAGGAAGAATGTAACGAATAAATTTTTTGAGTTGTGATTACGGGGACAAATCCTTTTAAGGAGGGGAAGATGTAACGATCGAGAAATTTGTAATTTAATTTAAATATTTATTGAATTAAATAAATATTTTAAATAATTTATTTATTGAGGAAAATAAATAATTGATGAATTGTGGTGATGAATTAATTTAGTAACTAAATTGATTAATGTTAATTAAATTGAGTAATGATAATTTTATTTGAAGGATTTAATTTAAGAAAATAATTAAATTAAATCAATTGCTTAATATTTAAGAAAATAATTAAATTAAATAAATTGTTTAATTTAAAAAAATAAATAAATTAAATAAAGTGATGTTTCTAATTTATTAATTAAATTAGATATATAATTATTTATTAATTATAAGTATAATATAATAAGAATATATATTATTATTATTATAAGTTATTTAAATTAACTAAACTAAAGTTATTTAAATTAACTAAATTAAAGTGTGACAAGTGAAAACTATATAATATAAATAATATAAAAATAATCTAGTTTGGGGAGTTTTGGTTAGCCAAACAAGGCCTTGTGGCCTTTGGCTTATTCAACTGACGTCTTTTTATTTTTTAAACGAAAAGTACGTGGGGAGTGGTTATATTATTTTTTTCACGCATTTATTTTTTTCTAAGGCTAAATAAGAAAGTTTAGAGAGAGAGAGCTTGGAAGAGAAGAGAGAATCAGAAAGATTTTTGAGAGAGGAAGAAGAGTTGAGAAGTGGAAGAGATTCATTTATTTGCTTGCATCTTTAGCTATTTAAATCAAGGTATAAACTATCCTATATTCTAAATTTATAGTTTTTTATATATATATATATATATATATATATATATATATATATATTTTATTATATTTGATTGTTATGTGTGAATTGTGTATATATATATATATTATATATAGTTTTGCATAACTCTATTAATCATATCATATATATTTGATATTTGTTATCAAATTAAATGAAATTTGGGTGTGTAGGAAGAAAAAAAAAAAATACATGGTGTTTATGTTACATAATATGGCTTAGAAAGTACAAAATTTCATGCCTTATATATGTTGTATAATCTGTAAATTGAAGTTGGATTGTGATAATATGTTAAGAAACGAAAAAAATAGTTTTAAATCATGTCAATTGATTAAGAAAGCGAATTAAGTGGCGGCGATCAAATTAATTAAAAGTGTAAAAATGAAGAAATTTGGAAAAACTATGGTTTTGATTCCTCAAAATGATGTATATATGATGTTTTGTATATAGAATGGTGTTTAGCATGCTAACTATATATATTACAAAGTTTTAGATGTTGAAGTTTGGTGAAATTTATGGAATTGGGATTTTTTGGCCTATAGCAGTAGTATTAGTTAGTTTGCTGCGTTATATTATGCAAAATTCGCTGCACATGCGTGCATGCTGCCGCTATTGCACGCGTTGTGATGCTGAAATTTGATCTATTTATGCGTATTACTTTGCTGCTATGCAGTGATAATGACCAGTAATTAATCGATGTACATACGAAAAGCATGTAGTCATTACTGATAAAGAAATGAAATGTTAATTGCTTAGGTTATGTATAATGGGACTTATATTATATTAGTTTAGCATGCATGTTAATGATGTTAAAACATAATATAAACTATAATAACATATTGTAATGTGTTGTAATGCAAAGTGTAAAGATTTGAAATAATTATTTAAATAAGTTATAAAATGAAACCAAATGTGATGTTTTCAAAAGTTAGAGATGAATGATTAAGTTATGTTGGCTTGTAATGAGATTTGAGATTAGATTAAGTATGTTAACCTAATGGTTAGTTAGATGCTAAGTTAGTTATTATATGACTAAATGATGGTTTAAACCCAAAGCTAATATTCATACAAATAATTGTTGTTGCGATTTCAATGATATGTAGGGTAATTGGAGATTATTTTACATTTGTGTAGCTTACAATCAAGGCAAGTTTCTAACTCTACCTTGTTATTATTGAGCAAGTTTCTAAACCTTATCTCTTTACATTTGAATGAAGTTTTCTAACTTCATTCTTTTTATTGAATGCAAGTTTCCATTTCTATATTATTATTATTGTTCAAGTTCTTAAAATTGAAAGCAAGCCTAATCTATCTTGAATATGTTTGTACAAGCTCTTGTAACCTAATTCGTTACATCGAAGCGAGTTTTACTTTTCTAAACCTTGATATTATTATTCAAAGCATATATTGTTCTAATACATTGATTCAAATGAGATTGTTCTAACTCTTTTGAATATAGCACTTTGCATGTATATCATGTTTATTCAATTATATATATTGTTGATATTCGATCTTTGATCTTTGATAACCTTGATAGCCTTATTGATTTATACCTTTCTTGTATTAAACTTTTATTGAAATTGGAAATTGAATAGTGTTCTAAAATTCTAGAAACACTAATAAGCTAGTTCCAAACTAAACTTTCTTTAGTGCGGAAATTCTAAATTCAAATGAGACGAACAACCCTAACATAGGGGATTTTGTACGTGTAACGTTTAGATGTTTGTGCACAATACATGGTACAAAGGGTTGATCCCCCTAAGTACGTTAAGAAGGGTCAGTATAGTCTAAATGACTTATTAAGGTTGAGGTAATAATACCTAAATACCGGAGACATAGTTCGTGGTCTTAAGACCCTCAGATATTGATTTTCAAACTTGTTTTCTATTTTGATTAATAGAAACAAGTTCAATTAAGTTCATTATTATTCATTGACATTCATTGTTCATTCTCATCTTGTTATCATTACTACTTCCATATATCGGTGAGCAATTGTTTGCTCACTCTTTTAATTAACTTTTACTACTGACTAAAGTTGAGAAAGTCGATGAGCCATCTACTAGCAAAAAAAGGCAAGATGTCCAAGTGTTGAAGACTTATGAAATTTATTAATGTTTTTTATGTTAAGACTTGTTTTTTTTATTTATGATGTATTCCAAACTGAATGTAATGTAATAATAATTTAAGGTTAGATTACTTAGGATTATTTTGATGATGATGTAACCTTTAATGGGAAAGATTATTGTTTAAGTTATTTAAATTATGTCTTTATCCTTTATTATGGGTAGTTAGATGTAATAGTTTTGATATAGTGAGCACGGAAAATAATGATGCATTGAGGCTAGTATATGGATTGATGATGACCAAATCTCATTGGTCATAAATTTATGAGATATTAAGTCGATGCATAGGTACATGTTGAAAACGATGTCTTGGATAGACCCACCATGAGAATTCTCATTGGAGCAGTATGTAAAAAGTGTCATTAGCAATTCTAATAGTGACAATGGTGTAATGGTCCTCCAACCTGAAATCACTATATTACTACACGGGAATTTATGTACTTTGATATCATCAAATGTCACCTTTAATAAGGTGGACTATAAAGATGATTATTGGGTACATCATGAATCGTGTGAGGAATATGAGTGATCTAGATGAAATTTAACTCTCCTATATATTAGGGGTGATATTCGTAGGCCTCTTCATTGAGTAGGACTATGAAATGCATGGCCATGCTCAAATAGTGATTTGTTTCATATAGTCTACTCATTGATCAAGAAAACACAAATTAAATTATGAAGAGTATGACACATTTCCATAACTCGAGTTTAATCTGGGATGTCGAGGTTAAAAGGATTAAATTACATTGAAACATTGGTCACTAAAAGATTGCATCGAATCATCGATATTATTATTACTTGGGTAGAAGTGATGCATTACTAGATGTAAACTCACTTGTTTATAATTTTATAAAATGGTTTTAAAATTATTGCCAACGTAATAATAACCTATAGGAGTCCCACACATAGAATCGTAATTGAAAAGGAATTAATTTAAATTGTAAGGATTTAAATATATCAATATGATTGATAGTATTTTAAATCAAATTTAAATTAAAAGGATAATTTGTATATATGTATATTAATTAAGTAAGACTTAATTAAGATATATATATAAATTTGGATTTTAATTATATTAGGTTTTGATTAATTCCTCTAAGCTATATATATATGATATATATCGGTCATTTTAGGTATTACATCAAAAAAAACCTAGCCACTCTTAGAGAGAGACTAAATCTAGCGACTCCTTCTTCTTACGAGATCGTCTTACAATTAGTGGAGCGTTTAGTGTGGATACCGTAGAGGCGCATTTCGTTTGAATTGCGATGGAGATTAAATAGCATCGATTCTAGTTTTATAGTCAAGTATAATTTCTAACCTCCTGAATTAATTGATTTTTTTTCGCATGGATCCTACTTAGGGTTTGAAATTGCTTTGATTATTTTATATTTCCGGTGCATTTACGTGTCAAAACCCTTGATAATCTTTTCATTTTCATACATAAAAGGACAACCCGAAACCTTTAAGGCCAGTAAGTTCGATATTTCTTACGAGCACTTCTAGGTTTTTAGCCTATAGTACTCTATGTTGATCAACACTCATCTGTTAAACATTTTTACGTTTAAGTTTTGGCAACCTCATGTGCCCATCAAATAATTGATGAAAATACTTTTGTTTGTTCATATACAAACTTACCTTAAATCCGTACCAAATACTTAGCGTAGGATAGCGTTAATAGTTTTATATCGAAAGACTTGTAAACAAATCAATCTAACTCTTAAAAATAGTCTAGCCGAGTTAAAATTGGCATCGACCCTTTCGTAAAATAATTCATGCATCTCAGAACATGAATCATAGTGAACTTGGCTAACACGAAGGTTAGACAAGCGTTAAGAAAACTTGCCTTTAAGCGTCTTCAAATATAATATTCAACAGTTCTCAGTCTTTACAGTATCTACATGATATATTCACATAGCACACTGTAATTAGCTACCAAACAATCTAATCACATTATTATTATCAACTTCTTTCTCTTCTATATCTTAAATGAATTTATTTCATTAATAAATATCAATTCGACATACTATCCTTCATTACAGCTAGTTAACGTTCTTACGTTATTAACCGAGACTCAATCATCATTGGTGAAGTACCAATGTTGAATACAATTTACTTTCTTACTCTTTCGTTCTTTGTTTAATTTTCTATTAAACAACATTTACATTCTAAAGTCATCACTAAGTAAGTGATTTAAAGTTAGTCTTATTATGTATAATAAATACATTCATGTTCCACTATTGGTTTACAACCACTTGGGATTAGAAACTAAGTTATTCAACAAACTCTCATGCCGTGAAGCTGCGGCTGACTGGACTCTAACACACCATTGGCGATGCGTCGCGATTAATAATGTTGATGTTCTAACTTTCTGTACTGCTGTGACTTGACATTCCTTTGCAATAATGGCGCTGCAGCATTTTCACTTTCTAGTGGCTAATCTTCCTATTCACGGTGCTGAGGCACGACCATTAACACTTAAGTTGGCGCTGCGGTGCCTCCTCGAGCCTCGATTGACTTTGATAATTTGGTTTTTCTCTGAACTTCCGAGGCTCATAACTTATTCAATTTACATCCGGTGGCTCATTCAAAAGCCATTAGCTCCTAAATCATGTACTCTGATTTCCTCGAAAATATTTCATTTTGAATCTTTTAACACGAAATTCTCGATTAGTTCATTATTAGGCGTTCGTTTATCGTTCGTGAGCATTCATAGCTCATTTTCTTTGTTCTAAGTCAGAATTCGACGATTCTTAAATCCATGACTCTTGAATACCTTATCTCACGTGATGCCACTTGAAAACCAAAGTTTCGAGTTATCACGACAACTTTCGACTACTAATCCGAGATTTTTATAATTTTTAACGTTTAACGTCGAATCTCAGAAATTTCACCATAACTTCGGTACTCGTGTTCTATATACCAAATCAAATGAAACAACTCCATTGATTCATCATCTACATCCTAACCAAGAAATATGCACATACCCTATCAATGATGGTTTTCAATTTGTCCATCAACATCCAAGTTAACGTTCAAAGGTTTCTTCGGTTTAAACTTACGTAACCACTTACAATTTCTACTTAAACATGACTTATCAATGTTTTAATCATTAATAGCCATCCTTATTCCTCCAAAAGAGACATGCGAGCACCAATCTATGATTCTCTTCAAAAAATAAATCTAAAAGATCGAAGACTAATGATTTACGAATTATTACCTTTTTGTTCTTCGCGTTCTTGCTAAAAACTCTTATGCTTTTCTTCAAGGTAGCTTGATTACTTTTTTCTAGCTCTTTCTCTCTCTCAATATATGTTGACTAGTGTTTGTAAATTAACAAATGAACTAACCAAGCTTTCTTATATAGGCAAACCAAATGGAGAGCAAAATGGTCATTAAGTGACCTCCTTACTATTCATACCTCCACAACAACTTAGCCACCAAGTAACCACTTTACTTGGTGGCCAAGTGGCCGGCCCACATGCCCCATGGGTCTCTCTATGGGTTGCTTTTAGGTTTGAAATATTCATGAACGCAATCAAATTGCATAAAATAAGCGAAACGATGAAAATCGGAGTTTTAAAATTTTACAAACCATATACCGGATAACCCTTTATGCATAATTATTAATTAAATGAAAATATGAAAACAAGAATCATACCCAAGTGAAGATTCAAGCT